>JAGDQP010010766.1:16626-54836 GCA_022664845.1 Lepisma saccharinum
TGTTCTATATGAAGTGATGGCATATTAGCTTTTTTCTGGTAATAGTAATTGACGCTTGAATTTACATTCACATGAAAAGCAGCAACTAATGTTAGACCATTATTCAGTTAGAAGGTATTTTGAGGAATAGTCGGGTAATTCTTATGACGCTGGATGTTAGTTTTTCTTGTACGCATTGGCAGCCCGGTTCACTACGGGGGAATCTGCGTAAGGCTGCGAACGGAATGGGCAGAATTTTTGTAAGTCCAGATTTTCTTCGACTTATATTTTGAGTCAAGTTGGTTTGCAATGCCACTACTCAACCTTCGGACTTTTTTTTTTTTAGATTTTAACTTTGAATTGTTCTTCGACTTACTTTTTATCTTTGAACTTTATTTCGAGTTTGATATTTGACATCCTTTTGACTGGCAACTTAGTTTGATACCAAAGGATCGAAACTCTGAAGAGTTTTTTTTTTACTTTTGGCTTACCTGCCATCAGGGCCCTACATGGATGATTTCGGCGATCCCAGCGTCCTGACTATTAATTTTTGGAGGCTTTTACCTGTCAAAACTGTTTGACGTTATCCTCAAATTTTGTCTTCTCAAAAGCAACAAACATGTTCATTGTATAAGTTCAAAGACTATTCTCCTACAGCGATTGTGATTTAGGCAGGTATCGACTATATACTAATGAGCTGAGAGCTTACAAGTCAGTCTCTCCGTACCCCCATCAATGGTCGTTTCATTCCTTAACCATCCGCCCTCAAATTGACAATAAAATAAACGATCCTTTAAAAGTTGGAGTGATGTAACAATAAGTTTATCCTTATTCGTCACCTATTCTTCTCATAAAGAAGCAAAGTTCGAACGAATATAGATTATGTGTGGATCTCAGGGTTCGTAATCGAATTTGTGAATTTCTTACAATTACCCTTCCCGTATTTCGGACGTAATACTTTATCTCATCTTACGATGTACCCCAGAGTTTGTTTCGAAATCGAAATTACGGAAGAAAGTCAACCTTTCACAGCTTTTCAGATTCACACAAACTTATTGCTTTCAAACTCCCCTCCCCCATACCAAAGTCATAAAACTTCTATGCAATCTATGATTAAAGCCATCCAATTGACTTTGTCATGGCTTCCTCTGATCGTATCTCGAGTTATGTAGACGATCTCATAGCAAAGGAATTCAAATTCGAAAATATCTTCAAATGCTCTTTCAAGCCCTTTGTAAGGCAAACGTTTCACTTTGTTTTAAGAAATGTTGTTTCGCTTACTTTTCTCTGAATGCTATGTGCCATATTGTTGACAAGAATGGAATTCTAATTTCTCCGGAAATTCAAAACACAATTCAAAACTCCTCGTTCTCGGAAACACCTTAAATTTTTTCTCTTTATTTCTTTGATAATTTGTGCCGCAATTCTGCGAAAAGACAGCTGTACATTTTGATGTCTGTTCCCCCTAAAATAAATTCAAGTGGCTTTCAGTACATTGAAAAAGCTATTGCTGAGAGCACAAATCTGTCACATTTCGACCTTTCGAAAGGACTGCGACAGTTGCTGGTGGAATGCCTACTTCTTTTGAGGCAAAAACTGACTTGAAATCACCCTTTCTTTTCTGTTCTCCTAAATGACAGCCTAGTTATGCTCAGCATAACATTCCCACGAAAGAACGTATTGCTTTAGTCTACTTGCTAATCGATTAGATATTTTATTTTAGGTAATCATGTTCATGTTTACATCTATTCAAAATGCTGTCTTATTTAAGATGTCTCCCTATAATGCACACGTTTCTGAATATTCATTTGATGTACATCATCTATCTTCAGACCGTAATCTTAGTGACTCCATTTCTCTTTACATTAATCACCCGACAATTGCATGCTTTACCCCAAAGGCAAAGTTATATTTACTGAACTAGTAAATGCACATTTACTTACTTTACAGAGAACGGATAGATATTTCTTCTCAACTCGTACCTATTTTAGAAGGTGACATTATTATTAGCCCAAAATTCGAAAGCATATCTAAATATTCCCGACTCATTTACAATATACTATACTGCTTTTCACGCAGACAAAATTTCGATGTTGAACACTAATTTGTTTTCCTGAGAACTTACGCGATTCATGGCTACAACTCTTACACGCCCATCCTACAGCTTCTTACACTGCATTTTCTAAATGTTATAATGCAGCTATACACAAGTTTCATTCCCCACGCATGAAAACCTTTATTTCAAGGAAAGTTAAAACTTTCATTTGATGTCAACAACTAAAACATGCACGTTCGAAACCCGCTAGTGTACTTCTCTCCCATAACAATGTCTCTGTCTTTGCCTCAATCTTATTATTGTGGACTTCCCCTTTTTCCTCCTGTGCTTCCCTCTACATCATCTGCCTGGAGGACCTCGCCTCCAAGTTCCTAGTAAACAAGGCTATCCCAAATTGGAAAGCAGAAACGATAGCGGACTTTATTTATTATAATTTTTATCCCACATGAAATTGAACTTGACAGATTCACAGCAAACCAAAGTAAAATGCTTGCTGAAATCATGGAAAAGTTTCAAATTAATTTGAAATTTTGTACTAGTTACGTACATAGATATCTTTCTCTAGTGGGATATATCTACTATACCGTTCAGCTGAGCCAATTGGATAATCTATTTAGCTTCTATTCTTATAACACCCAGATAAATTCTACAACACGCATTCCTCCTACTTTCTCCTTTTTGGGAAACTGTCGTTCGATATTAGACTCGCAACTCGACACCTGGGAAAAATCATTTCAAATCAAATCAAACTAGGCCAACTTGAAACAGTCAGAAACATAGCTCAAGGCAACGTACGAAAGCAACGTGAAAAACAGAAAAAGCTTTATGACGATAAACACAAAACAGTCGACTAAAGTCTGGGTTTCCTTCCAAGTTCGTCAAGTTGATTTGCTTCAAACTGCGTCAGAAAATTATGTAAGCACTGTGATAATACTTCACTACATAAGCTCAAACTCATATAAAATATAATTTTCTGCAGCTTATAAAAATAAGATAGAAGTTGTGACCATTGACCGCCTCAAACCAAGCTACGAAATTGCATCTTCTGAAAACTTTCAATCTTGCCTTGTTGAACTACCACGACCACGTCTCCTTCATATCAACTATGTCTATCCACATACTACAACATTTTGAGATTTCTTCCTGACCGAGACATTAACGTAATTTACAACACTTCACTTTCTGAATACATTTCATACATATTACAGAGTAAATTAGTTCCACAAGACCACTAATTTGTTTTCATAACACACTGATTAATTATAGGTAAACGTAACTAAAAGAAGTTTTGTTGTTTGTATTTCTTAAAGACAAAATTCTTTTCACTTCCCGCTCACTTATTTCTCACGCATCCTATTTTATATTACCAATTCTCCTCATCTGTATTTTTTCGCCTAGCTGACAAATATTATCTGATTATTTTTTCACTCTCTCACAGCAGAATGCATCCAATTCGCTTGCTCCTTATTCTAATTCTTTTTCTCTCCCCTTTTCCTCTGTCCTCCTTGAATGAAATGATTATCCCTACCCTAGGGGTGACTTATTTTGGACATAACCTAGCTATTCATGCTGAACAAAATATCTATATTCCTACGCGACTTCACTTGGTGTAAAATAAAACATACTACAATTAACTACTAGATTAATAACTGCGCAATGTATTTAACTTATAAATTCACCGTAGTTCTTAATATTTTCATTCCATTCACCTACGAATGTCCATGTTAAATTCTGATTAATATTACGCTAGTGAGGATCATGGGTATATAAATAATACAAGAGATAAATACTTTTTAATCAATTTTTATTGGAAATACTGCTGATCTAGGGTATTAATGCCTTGCTAAATTTGTTAGAAAACAGGCACATCTTTAGTAACACAGACAGTCTCAAGAGAAGCAAGGGCGGTGACGTTGTTTTATTAAACTATCTTCTCTTTGTCTTTGTTTCATTCGCAACCTACTTTGTCACATTTTGTTTCATTTCGAATCTAATTGCGGTTGCAGCGTTACTTGGGACATTACTTTAATGACCATTTTTCTATGAAATTTTGATCAATTAAATTGATTGATAACTGTCAACAGAGTTTGATCAATTAAATTACACTTAGTAATTGAAAACTGTTCATTAATATAAAAACAAAAAGTAGGAAAAATTGAAAAGAAAAACAATTTGAATTTAGTTCAAGATAAATTGATAAAATGTTAGTGAGATCCTCGTGCCTCATACGTGATGCAAAGAGGTTTTTACAGGGTTCTTACAAAATGACTTCCATCTTTTGTCCCTGATTTCAAGGTTCCAAACCAACAATTTTAACTGACCAACGGCATTTAATGATATAAGAATCTAGTATTAAAGAATGCCTGTAAGAGCTAAATAAAAGTTTAGTCTAATAACAGTGGATAATCAAACACACATGTAACTTAACCAAAAGAAAGTATTTAGGATCCTGAATATTGAGACATCTTCAAGTTAATACATATTCCCATATAGCAATGTAAGCTCGAGACAGGCTTGCGACGCGATAGCAGCGCCACAAAACAAGTTTAGGACTTGTGCAACTTAGGACTTGTGCAATTTAGGACTTCTGCAAAATCCAGAGAATTAAGCTTCTTGCCTTTTAGGACTTCTGGAATTTAGGACTTGTGGTGCTACCCCCTTGCATACATTAGAAACAAAATTTGTTGACATTATTTCTAATTTATAGGACGGGTCAAACTATACAACCCATTCTACACGATTCAAGGACTTAGAACCTCCTTACACTCGCATTACCACTTGATTTTCTATCACATTCTGAATGATACGGGTCTAGGACGTTTCGGTGCAGGACGTTTTGGTGTAGGACGTTTCGGTGCAGGTCGTTTCGGTGTAGGACGTTCCGGTGCACGGACGTTTCGGTGTACGGATGTTTCGGTGTGAGGACGTTTGGGTGCAAAGGATGATTCGATGTAAGTGTGTTTCGGTGTATGAAAGTGTTGATTTAAAATACTTTGTTATGTTCAGTTCAATTTGTGTATCATCATAAAGAGAAAAACATAGTACAATAATTGTTTTTTTATTGACCGAAGTAGTCTATAACTTCTTTTAGTCTATAATGTAAAGAAGTGCCGTGAGTATTAATCGAAGGATTAAAATATCGCCTACCGCTAAAGGGTGTAAAGTAGGGTGTAACTAGCATTAAGCCTTGTGTCTCAGATTTTTTATTAATAATAAAGCATTGGCAATGCTACAGTTAAGCATGATTTAAATTAAGATTTTATATTTGACACTTGACAAGTTTGCTTTCTATTTTCCCTCTTGGTTGGTCTTTAGTTTGTAGTTTCCGAAAGTGAAATTTTAATTGGAAGAATTTTCCATCATAGAGAGCTTGACTGGTGTCAATATTCATGGAAGTAGGATGGGGCGGTTCGTCTTAATACATAGAAGTGAATAAATGGAAGTGAAGTTTTAATTAGAACTGGCCTGTGATTGGTGGAGAGGAGGAGCCTAAAATTAACTTTTAGTTGCAACTGTTCTGTTATTGGTGGATATACAATAAGTAAACAGTAAAGTAGGCAAACTGTTATGTTACTCCGATTTTTTTTTAAGTATATTATAGTTTAGTGATAGCCGTGCAAAGTTCCCACTTATTTGGATAAACCGAATTCCCTGGCTTTTCCAGATTACTATTCAAAGATTCAGGGATAATTCAGAACAATTCAACTTTGAAAAGTCTTTATTTAAGCTTTCGAAGTTCAGCATATAGCAGCTCTGCCAACTGCATGATCAAGTTGCGGAACAGCTTCAGAATGGTAAATTAGGACTATATATATAAACTGGCCTATTCAAAAGTTCAGGAGAAAAAATAAATAGCAAAATTAAACATGATATATGACCTTTCATGTGTCGATAACTGGCAACTTTTGTACTCAAGGAAGTTATCATGGGATCTTAATCTAAAAATCGCAAAGTAATTTATCTGATATAAAAAATATAACTCTTCCAAAATAATTTAATGGGAATTTAATCTCTTTACAAATATTCATCCACATATGGACAACGTAAATTAATGACAAGTTAGTATTGTAACCACTCAAGTGGCTTTTCGAATTAAATTCAGATGCAAGACTAGGAATATAAAATTTGACAGGATACTCAAAATATGTAACCTTCCATATTATTCCATATGTAGCAACTATCAGTGATGCCTGAGGAATCTTATCATGTGCACAGAAAACTGAATGCATGGAAGAGACTCAATGGTACAGGACCCTCTTGGCACACAAAGGATTTGGGTTCAGTTCTCGGACATGCATGGCATTCAATTAGTCTGTCAGTCTTTTCAAGTTATGTTCACACTTCACACTAACAAGTTACTGTGAATAATACAGTTCTTTTTCTTAATGGTGAAAGTTCTAATTCAGTAGTCGCTCAAAATTAAGATTATGTGCAAATTGACTATTACAGAAATTGCTGTAGTCAGTGCTTTACGCAGAGTCGTTTGGGAGGAAACTCTACCCTCAAAGTTTTGATTTTTCCCTGAAAAATTTATTTCTAAGGTTTTCATCTTTGTACAACGTAAGGAATTAGAACTGGAAGAGTTTGTCACATTTATATTTATTGCACTGAAACCTCGTGTATCCGGATGGGACCGGACTCGTTTCGGATAAACCAGATTTACAATATTTTCATGTTATAAGCGTCTGCAAATACATAAATAGTTTACCATTATTATTTAATGATTAGACACAATAGATTATACTGGTGAAAACTGCTTATTGATATTACTTCCGGTTTCCTACATATGAGTACTTCCGGTTTTAATTTTAAGCACTACCCGTTTAGTGAACACTGAAATGTATTACATATGTTAATAGTTTTCTCACGATGCTAAAAGATTTTTAAAACATGGATTCGTTTCAGAAAAATAAGCGTGGAAAATAATAATAATAAAAAAAAGACATCCCACGGTCCATAACTCAACAGGAACAGAGATGGAGTCAAAACAGTTTTAATGTTCAGCATACTATAATTTATTGGTGTAAGCAGCATGTTGATATCGCTTTCAGTTTTCGAGATATGGCAGCTTCCGGTTTTAAGCACTTACTGCTTTGTGCAATGTGCATAATAAATATGTGCAGACTCAAGGGGGATGTGTGACCTATAGCCAGTGTTCGATTTGCCAGGGGGATGCCGGAGATTGTCCCCGGCACCATAGGAATTTATCCCTGGTTGTTGAACCCGAATATCATCCCAACCAGGGATAAAATCATTGTATTACATCCCAAACATGTAGTACATTAAAATTTACCGGCAACCACTAGTTGTAGGAACCCCCTTCGTAATTTATAACAAATCGAACACTGCCTATAACTCTCCTTGACTGTCAAATTCCACTTGATGAAATGGCAGTTGATCTAACTATACATTAGATAAAACAGAATATAAATCTCCCCCCCCCCCCTCGCCCCAATCCTGAGTCCGCGCTAGTGGATATTTATACAACAACATATCTCACGATAGCGAAGAATCTGCTTTGAATGTTGCTTCCTTTTGAAAGAAAACGAACTTCGAATTATCGGCTGGACGATAACCTACTTATGAAGGAAAGTGCTTTAAAAAGGAAACAAAACGTCTTTCGTTCGAAATTTTTCATAGCAGACACGAGTTCAAAATCTTTTTGTCTGCGTGTACGTTTCTGTCTTCTAACCACCAAACTATGCTCCGGCAAGTCTTCCCTCTATTATAACATTTGAGATAAGAAAAAAATGATTCTATTCTTGTTCACTATTCCACCCCACCACCCTTCACACGATGTTTGTGGGAAGAAAGAAACAGAAAAGCTACTACGCTTGAGGTGCTACTACAGGACTCTTTCAGCCTGTTCGGATCACTGGGTTACCGGGTCTGAGTGGGTCACCGGGTGTCCGGGTCTGAGTGCGTCACCGGGTCACTCCGGGTCTGAGTGGGCCACCAGGTCTGAGTGGGTCACCGGGCCACACCGGGTCTGAGTGGGTCACCGGGTCACACCGGGTCTGGGACGCCAGACCCGGGACCCGGTGACCCGGACAAAAATCGTGACCCAACTGACCCGTGACTTATGCCATCACTAGTTCGATATTTACAGCGAGGTAATGCAATATATATACAGAGTGTTGTAAAACAACACCGACATATCTACACTTCATGAAATTTCTGATATGAAAATAAGAGAAAAAAGTATAGACCATCGAGGATGCTCAAATGCTTCGTTTCGACGATGTAGGTTTCCGAAAGGGTGGGAAAATGAACTCTAAAGCTTGATAGTTCCAATATCCTTAAGAGTAGAGCTGAGGCGCCAGGGCACCCTCAAAGACTTGAGACCTGCTCTATCCAGACTGCATATTCAAAAATTATGTAATGGATGGGCAAGAAATGGCCCAAAGGAAGTAGGGAATTCCCAGACATTCTCTGGAGTAAATGTGGATAGAAATAAGCGCGAATAAGACGATTTTCCGTACGAGTACAGATGGTAAGCGTAATCACTGGCGTCTAACCGGGCAATGGCAGTTTCATTTACTGATAAAATGTACAGCAAATTCACTGAAATCAATGTAATTTACCCTTGTTTGTTATGCAACCACGTATTTTTTTATAATTATAATCGTTCCGTAAAATAATGTGCTTGATATATCAACTAGCCCCCCCCCCTTAATTTTGCCCAGCCCTCCTAAGGTTTTCGACTTGTTACGGGCCTTATTGGCGACACTGATAAATGAAGTGCTTGGGGACGGGCCTGAGCACAATATTCTTGTATTGTGTTTGAGTAATGTAAATTCCACGTTTGGTGTTGATACGTTGAGCGATATTGAAACATTTCAATGCATTTTGCAATAAAAAGTGACAACTGGGGCGCAATAGAGGACCCAAAATATCCTTATGACCTGGACCCACGAATGCAAAGATTTGGTGGACATCATTGCAAACATATGGACAAAGTTTCAACTTTATTTATGGCCTTTAAGCATCTCAGGATCAGGCCGGGATAGGATGGGGTGAAAATGTTTTAAGTTAGGTGGCCAGTGTCTAGTTAGTAGGTGCTATTCCGGCATTTTCCTGTTATGACAGAAAAAAACTCAGGATGGACGGACGCTGGGAACGTTCTCATTACCATTCAATTGCTAAGTCAACGCTCTATCAACTGAGCTATGGCATTCGGTGGGGCCTTGTTGTTATTTAAGGGAAATAATCATGGCAGTTCATCTTTGCCTTGCTGGAGTAAATGTCTTATAATTGCATCAGTGGTCGAATTCAGGGGAATATACAGTGGGATGCCATCCTCCTAGTTCAAAGAAAGAAATCCCTTTAGTTGGTTGAAACTAACTAAATATAACTTTGATGCCATTAATAAATTTATTAGTATCCAATATCAAATTAAGTTTGTGTGCTACTTAAAAGTGTCGACTTAAAATTCAATAATTGAAGCCATACACAATGTGTAACTTTTAAGTTAATATTATGTTCTGTTTCGCTTAGACAAACAACAAATATGGACCGCACAGCTAGCATTGAAGCTAGTTCGAATGTCCCAACCATGCGGTCCCCCTAGATAATATTTTTCAATTCGACCACTGAATAGGATTAAGTGTCTTTTGTTATTGTTTCTTTCTTCTAAGTATTACCACTAACTTATTATTTGTAAGTGAAAAGTATCCCTAGTAGCACAGAAACGTTGAAAATACGTGGATTAATCGTTAGTACCGAAACGTTATGTTAACGTTGTAAATGTACCGAAGTTTCCACCTGTTCAACCGTTTACTCGACGTTGAATAAAGGTTGAGAAGAAACGATGAAGAAACGGATTTAGTTGGCCAAAACAAAGCATGAATACTGTCTTGGTACACGCACATTTAGTTTCATTTTATCCGTTGCTTTTCTCGTGACATATAGTGTTAATTTTCCAACAGTAAATAATCCCAGTGGCTGCTGTGAGATAAGAACACAGGAACGTTCTACATTTCTCTTTGATAGCTCGTCGTCTTATTCCCTCATCCATGGATCCACGTTGCGAGTTCGCTGTTCTCTTACGGTATCTGTGTTAACAGGCAGTCTAGAATGGAGTTGTTACGCGTTGTTCGCCGTCATGTACGAATAAAAATAAAGAATACTTTCCTTCTTTCTTTCTTATGCGCAATTTTTCTTCTTTAACACTTTGATCATCGCTGCACTATTAAATTTGTGTTTCTGAATAAGTGTAATATGTCGCCTTACAAAACACATATAAAGCGAAATCTATGTCATAGATTAACGCCCTATTAACGAAATTAAGTGTTCGTTGAAATATTGTTTAAAATTCAGTGTTTCCATCATGCAAACGAGAACATGAAAAATGTAGTTAATTTCATTGTATTTGCTTTTAATTATAATGTTTAAGCAATTAAATTAGAAATATAAGTGTGAAACGAAATCTAGGCTATAGTATGAATGATAATTGCAAGTACGTAGTATATCAACGAAATTTTATCTTCTTTGAAATATGGTTGAAAATTCAATCGGTTTTCAACGTGCACATGAGAACTTAAAATTAAGTTTGTGTCATTCAATTAGTTTTTAATTATATTTTTTGACATAACGTTGGTAAGGAACACATTTAACAAATTCTATACCATAGTTGAAAATAATACATTACTTATCAACGCAATGACGTCTTTGTTGAAATATGGTTTAAAACTAAACGTATTTTTTATTCAACCGATAACTGTTAATCAACGAAATGAATCTAAAATCAACGTTGAAAACACGTATGTGTGCAGTTGGGTTGATTCGGATACACAGTAACCCACTAACGCGCGTGAATAATTGTTTTGTATAATGTAAATAGTTTGTTTCTTAGGCGAAAATTAATACAGCTAATTAAGGAAAGAAGACGTCCTTTACTTTATATTTTAATAAGAATTACCAGTGAAATGCATTGGGTTGTATCAAGGAACTTTTAATTATTTGTACAGTACCAGAAGACACAAGTTAAAAGCTGAAAAGTTTCTGTGCCGCGCATTGGTAACTTTTCTTGTGGGCAATTGAAAAGATGTCCACTCTTCTGGTATGGGCATTGGCAACTTAATAGTTGCTTTACAATTCAAAACGAAATTCAACTCGGAAAAAAAAAAACGATTTGGTGTCTGTCCAATAGAAACCCAGAGACTTTTTAATCAGCAGTTTCATAAATTGTTTGACACCATAAGATTTTAATTATTTTAGAATAAGTATTAAAATCTTTGATACCAGTTCTATATTCAGTGACATTTTGTTTGGTCTACACACGGGAGACATCGCCATTATTTTTTCTAACACACAGCAATGTTTATTACCTGCAAGCAATTAAACACTAACCAGTATTTATCGATATAGACAATAATTTCCTCAATCTCAGAACATAGCGAGATTTTTTTTACCTCGGGTAAAAATCACCAATATGTGGGTTTCTATACAAGACTGACGTATTCTATTTGAGATACCCCTTCCCCACACACAAAAAAAAGGGAGAGAAATCTTTGCCATATAATATTGGAACTTGAATATGCTATGGGGTTTTGAAGAGCTTCCCCACACACACAAAAAAGGGAGAGAAGTCTTTGCCATATAATATTGGAACTTGAATATGTTATGGGGTTTTGAAGAAAGTCTAAACACAGAAATAATAAGTCAAGAGCTTTTTTTAATATTTTGAAATAGTTTATTTGGAAAGAATATGTGTCGCTGCCAAAGAGATTATCCTAGAGAAGAGTTCTCTAGGATTGTGAAGAACAAAGCCATGGTCCATGTCCGTAAATATAAGTCGTCATAGATGAAGCTTCAAGACGTCAATCGAAAGCCTCTCTAACGTCCATAGTAGCCGTAGTAGCCACCATAAGCTGGGTAAGCAGCATAACCCAAGCCATAGCCACCATAATAAAATTGTTCAGCTCCCTGGAGACCTTCTTTAGGGGCTGGTTTCTGGGCAGAAACAGCAACGGTGGCAAAAAGAGCCAGAAGAAGGATTGCCTGCAAATACACAAAAATAAAAAATATCTTTAGTAAATGTTGTAAATAAAATATTACAGTAAATGTTTTGCTTAAGACTAAAGATCCAATCACATTTCTACAATTTATTGCATGCATTTTTTTATGATTGCACGCCGTCAGCTTTGAACACCAGCAGCCCAAGTCTTCTACACAGCAAGCTCGGAAAGTTCCAACTTTCGCCGCTTATTGCAAAGGTAATATGGTAGTGCCTGGCAGTTGTAATCGATTAAAATTACGTATTAAAATCTTCCTCAATTTCTTCCAAAGCACCAAGCTTTCACACACAAGCATAGACAAACAAATAAGACATGCAAGTTCATCCCAATCATCCAGGCAAGATTACAGTAAGTCAAACAAGATTATAAATTTATTCTTGGGCCATTGACAGATGTGATTACTTGTTTTATAAGAATAAATCGCTCATAATCTCCTTGGTAGAGCGATATTTTTGAGGGGTGAAAAGTTGTTTTTGCTTTCTGTGCTTCTGCAAGGAAGGAAAGGTTGCTTCGAAAAGATAAAGAAAAAATAAAGAAACAAAATGTCATATCGAATATACACACATGCAACTAAATGAGACGTCATGAATAGAATGATTTTTATTAGCCGTAAGGGCTGATTTTTATGAAAGCTTGCGTTGCTTGCTCTGCTTCCGATTTGGGTGAGTATAGCGAATTGAAACACGTTTTATTGCGTGTTTTATTGTAAGTGTAATACGTGTTTCAATTGACGATTGACCCTAATGGCAAGCAACGCAAGCTTTCATGAAAATCAGCCCTAAGGTTATTTAATTTGTCAGAATTCGAAGAATGAATTTTCCAGCCCTAAGCTATTCGTGTACTTATACAAAGTAGCTTAACAGTGCGTCTTATTATATCAATACCAGTTCGACTTTTGATGTTGATAAACATTGCATAAGTTCATACTGTTTTGTAATTGTGCGCGTTTTAATTTTAATCCTAGCCAATGTTATTTTTATGTGTGTACAGTTGAATAAATATAATAAGTTATTATTTGTTATAATTTAGTTGTGAATTTGGATAGGAGGAAGAAATTCACTGAACCTTCATTCTTTATCTCAATATGTCATTATTCTCTATGTTGTTTCCTTTTATTTATTTATTTATTTCTGGACATTTTTTAACCTATGAGTTTCTTTGTGCTTGAGGACTAAGCTTCTAACGACAGGGCTCGATTTTTGAATCAGAAGCGAAATGCAAGTACACAGATGAAGGTACGATGCTCATTCCTCATCTTGCGTCTTACCCCCTTCACTGAAGTTGGATTGTAGGACTTCCCTTGCTTCTCATATCTCTGTCTTACTGTCCTCTACAATCAAAGTCTGTTTTCAAGTGTGAGTGATGACATATTTTGGTGAGCACGACATCGAAGGAGAGAGACGAGGATTACACTAATTATTATGAATTGTGTCCATTTTGAGGAAATAAAGAAGACATCTTTTTAAACAGGGTCGCGGTGGTTCATTGGTACAACGCTCACCTCTGGCGCTTGGGGTGTCGACGGTTCGATCCCTGCTCGGGCCATGTGGGCTTTGTGGTGAGCAAACACCGTGTGCGTGAGTTCTCTCGGGGGTTCTCCCGTTTCATTCTACTTTTTTTCATTCTACAAATTCATTCATCATCATCCATCCGGACTGAGGCAAAGATGCCTAAAAGCCTTAAAAATTAAATTCAACATTTTTTTTCTTTAATCTTGGCCGTATGCAACCTATTAACACAATCTTTAACAGCCGCTCTGTCTTCCCCGATTTTGAGTTGCAATACTTAAAAAAATGTCAAATATGGGACATATTCTATCTCTACAGCTAGGTTAGCATATTTTTTTTAATGTGAATTTAGCAACATTGCGAACTTTCGGGGACTATTTTCTGGAAAAGCAAGAAATTCTTTTCCCGTAATTTACTAACACGTATTGACTTCCATTTACGAGAAATTTCTACTGTAAATTTCATAACCTTCTTAAATACCCTCTATATAACAAAGAAATGCCTACTAAAGCGTTAATTCAATATCAACTCACTCTAAACAGTTGTACACTTACCTTACACTTTCTGAACACAAGTCCTCTGAAACTTTTAGTATTTTACTTGAGAGGTGTAAGAAATGTGTGCGAGAAGTGTAGAGGCGTTACGAAGCCTGTCTGAAGGTGATTTCTGAACGCTATGTCTGTACTTAATTTATTGAAGCTACTTTCTGGTAATCATTATGTAACGAAAAGAGTGACGAGTTTTATTATTTTTTTCCATAGTTCAGTAACGGTGACTACCGCGGCTTTATCCCTAATTTCACCAACGTTTTTTTGATTTTCCTAGCCTACTGAAATTCTAAGTGTTACACTCTTACTTGTATATTGAATTGCAATCGAATTTATTTACGGTCTGTAGGAAAATTTGGCTCGGTCCGAGGTAGGTATGGTAGAGGATGCTGAAACGAAGTCGGCAAGGGTGAAATTGGAAGTAGGAGTGTTCCATATTTAAAATTGAATAGTGAAATTCGATATTTAACGATATATCGAAATATGGAACATCACATCGAGCCGAGATATCGAATGGAAATATCGAAATATGAACCTAAAATACCGAACATAAATATCGATATACTATCAACAAATTTCAGTATCGAAGTTTTGATATTTTTAAATATCGAATTCGATTCGATATATCGAAAATTGTAACACCCGTAGTTTGAAGTTACCATCCAGGTATTTACCTGGTGTGACTGAGGAAAATCATGGAAATACTTCAGTCAGGATGGGCGGTCGCTGGAATCGCTTCCAGAACCTCCCGACTGCTAAGCGAACGCTCTACCAACTGAGCTACGGCAGCACGTTCTAACTTATGTGGATGAGAAAGTGTACATAAATTCTGCAAAATGTATTCACTAAAAACAAGAAAGTTTTCCTTAGACCCATGAACATAGAGTTGAGAAAAAGTTTGACAAAATGTTTTGCATAGAGTATATTGCTGTATAGAGCCGAAATGTGGACTCTACCAAAAATTAAGCTTTCGAAATGTGGATCTGGGGAAGAATTAAAAAGATCGGATGGGCATTGACAACACGTAATGAAGAAGAGCTGCAGAAAGTAGGCGAAATACGTGAGACAAAGAAGAAGAAAATGAACACATAAGGACACTGTTAAGGCGAAAATTGCCAATTAAAGGATGCAATTGAAGCTATAGCCGAAGGGAAAAGAGGAAAAGGAAGATGGACGAACTCCTCGGCAGTATTAAGGAATATGAATCGTATACGCTAAGACAGAAAGGAAACCGCAACCTCGGAATAAATGGAGAGGATTCAGAATGCTTTGGAGTACCTGTCGCTTTCTGCAAAACTCTAATGACGATGTTCAAATACTGTAGTGATTGGAGGTTATTCACTGTCGAAACATGAGCAGGGATTCCGCCAGGATTTTCAGTTTCGGTGGGGGCGTAAAGTCAAAATTGGGATGGTGTAAGTGGAGTTTTGCGCGATTTCTATCGATTTTTTACCGTAAAAATTTTAAAGTTGGAGGTCCTCTCGAGGATTTGGGGGCTGATATTCCCCGCCCCCAGAGAGGAAGGGGTCTTGCGGAATAAGCAAACATGAGTCATTTAAGGTTTGCAAGAGCTATAAAACTGTTTGTTTTCACTGAATATGACGAAGAACTAAAGAGTAAAATTAGCTGCGTAGGATAATTGCATACTGACAATAAAATAAAATATTAAGACCGTGGAATACATTTATTTATACAATTAAAATTAATTTAATTTCTATGGTCTTAATAAGCAGCTATGGCTTAACAAAAGCCCGAGAGATGACATCTCTCGGCGCGGCAGGGGTGTGTTATGTAGTGGGCATGACCCTACGGCTCGTCTAAGTACTATCACGGTATTTTATTGTAAGGGAGACAAACCTTTATCAGAATGACGAACAGCAGTTTTACCCGCTCGTGTACAAGAGACCTAATTCAACAAACACTCTGAGAACGAACTCGTTGAAGAAGAACAAGCGAAGAGGGATCCTGGTGTCAAGCAATAAGAAGAATTCTTTTGTCAGGAAATTGTGGTCTTTGTAAAACCAAATCGTTAACTCAACATTTGATTTGCGTTTATCATTTAAATGCCTATCTCGCAAAGGATAAGAAACTAGAAGAGAATATCTCAAATAATATTTAGAAAATCATAGAAGCTATACTCACCAAGAACTTCATGTTGACTGTTAGATGATGCTGACGACTGTCGACTGTAATTCAGCTTAACTTGCACCGACTTTTCAATCCTTTTATATCTTCAGAAATCTGTAACCTTGGCCTTCGAATACAGACTTGTTTTTCCTTTTAATCATATCTGTATTGTGATTCTACATTTCACAGTATACAAAAAGAAAATCCTTCAGGGTGTGGTCACAACAAGCTATGCCAAGTTTCCCTTTCGCTTCAGCCTGTAGGCTGTAGATGCAACTTTTTTAAAAAGTGCAACTAGTCTTCGCTGAAGTTTCATTTTTCATTTAATACAATGCTAAAGTAAGTAAAGCCAACCCTTATTAGTAATTACAAAAAGATGTCTTAATGATTAGATACCCGTTCATAAAAGGATTTTATGTTGTTGTGTTTTAAAAAAGTCACCTGTTAACTTCGCAAATAAGAGATACGAACGTTGAATTATAATGTATAATTTTTATAAAGTTTTCTTTTTTATTATTCATTTTTATAAGTTTTATGGCAGCATTAGATCTCAGACTGTGTGTTACTAACTTAGCCGCCGGCTCTTCGGGCCTCAGGCACCCCCTCCCCTCATGTTTTCATTGTAATGTTTCAATAATATTCTTGTAGCCTATTGTGTTCATATCTACAAAATATGACAGCAGAGTTTAACCTTCAGAACAGAGGGTTTTATGCCTAATTATTTGTGAATGAAGACACTTAACTACTGTAAAAGAAGTAGGATCATCAAGTACAGACCCCGTGCGGTATCTCAGTGGTAGAGCGCTCACCTCTGGTGTGTGAGAGTCCTTGGTTCGATCCTAGTTCGTGCCATGTGTGGTCTTAGTGATGGACAAACACCGTTTGCGTAGGTTTTCTCGGAGTACTCCCATTTCCTCTCGCTTTCTTAATATCATCATCATCCAGTCAGCTCAGTGGTTCCGCCAGATCCCCTGTGGGGAGTTTCACCCCCAAATTCTCGCGAGTTACCCCAGCTTTTAAATTTTTACGGTCAAAAATAAATAGAAACCGTGCAAAACTCCCCTCCCAATTTTGACTTTACATTCCCCAAATCTGGGCGGAATCCCTTAATCGGCCTGAGCCAAAGTTGCCTAAAGGCCTTAAAAATAAATTCAAAATTGAATCCGTACTTTCATCCGCTCAACAATCGCTATTCCCTCTTTCAATCCCTGTCTCTGATTACTTCACCACGCATTTTGTTCTGCAGTCGATTTGAACATGACTGCTTTGTTACCCCCACCTCCTCTTTTTTCAGGTTGTAACAGCTCAACAGAAGCATACCAGTTGGCCACAGACGCTTTTTCTTTAACTAAAAGTTTTAACTACCGAATCGGGCGCCCGGGTTCAAATCCCGATCAGGACACTGGAGACTTTTCTCTCAGTGTTCCCATACTTGGCGCTCTGAGGTGCACTCAGCCTCCTATCAAACTGAGTACCAGAATGTCCTTGGTATTCCTGGGTGCCTTGGGAAGGTGAAGGCGGTCGAGCTTGGGACTGACCACCCACCTCACTTTGTACCGTAGGTCAAGAAAATGTGGAGCGCCACCTCCACATCCCCCATGCACCGTTCACGGCGCGTGCGTATCGCACAGGGGATAGCTTTACCTTTTACTACTTTAAAAACTAGGAGTGGGTGGGGAGCGTCTGTCACCGTGGTTGAAATTCCGCCGCATTTCGGAGCTACAGGGTGTCGAAAAAGGTGGGAAAATGAAGTTTAGAGTTTCATATTTCCAACACTAACGGTAGAACTGGTACAGCATGCTTTGTCAAAGACTGTCGACCTGCTCTATCCAAAATTGTACAATGTGTGCACAAGATATTCCCCAAACAAAGAAGGGGGCTGAAGTAAACATGGGTCGAAATAAGCATATTGATCTATTTCCTATCCACTGCTGTATGAAGGTCCCTTCCAGCTTTTATTTTTCATAGATTTCGGTGAGCTGCTACCCTCATCCATGTAGATTCTGAAAAACGCTTGATTTTATCTACCCATCTTCCATTTGGACGTGTTCTGGGTCGTTCCATTTCTTACTGAATCCAATGCAGAACATTTGTCTTCCATCTTCCATCTGTTCGGCTAGCAGTCTTGATTTCATCTACGATTGCGAGTGAATTCTTATTTGTCTTTTTGTCCCTCCTACTTATTCTTAACATATATCTTTCCATTGCTCTTTGTGTAACTTTGAGTCACTTGTTCATTCAATGTCCATTTCTCACAATTCTACATCATTACAGGTAAGACACATTGATTATAGACTTTACGCTTGAGACACATTGGTACTTTGCTTGCCATAATAAAGTGTAGTTTTGCAAACGAACTACGTGCCATCGTGTTATGAAGGCAGCACATTTCTTAAGCTCTTAAAAAGTTTAATAAAAGTTGTTACATTATTATTTTATGTCAATCATTTTCGTTAAACTTGAACGTAATTTTTCATACAATGAAATGAAATTTTCAACAAGAATTCAGACATTGATAATTTCTTTCTTTCTTCTTTTGTACCATATTAGCATTTAATTCAATTTATATCGCTATGTCTAGTGATGTTTGATCCTTAGACTACATCTTATGCAGGGCCCTATATACTGTAGCCCGCCCAATCTTTACTCGAATGACTCCTACTACTAAACGTTTCTTATCTTGATTACTGCACTCAACTTTGTTCATTTATTGCCCGCATAATGGCCCTAAACCATGTTGATCCTGTTCATTGCTTTCTGTCATGAGAAGGCTTATACCATTGTTCTTTGTAATGGTTCGGATACCTCCATGTACTGTAGAGCCTCCATTTCTTTCTTTTTCTATAGTGAGGTGTGGTGTGTCTATGTTCTCTAATGGGCCTACAAAGTGTTACCCTTTGTTCGTTGCTTTCTGCACTTCAAAGTGCTCTTTCAGATAGCATGTTAGCTTGTAACAAGGTTAACAGTCACTTGTTTTGATCTTGTTAAACTTGATATTATGTTGAACTTGATAAACAAGTATGAAACAAGCTTCTTGAAACAACTGGTTGTTATAAGTAGCCTAATTCAAGCTTTTTGAAACAACCAGATATGCGAAAAAGCTTGTTAAACTTGAAATCTAATCTAATTTTATTTCCTTGCAGTACCATTTCGTCTCAGGGCGATGAAGTCCCATCACGTGCTACGGAGTGTTTCGTCGTAAGCTAATCTCCGGCAGCTCCCACCCTTTTACTGCAGCCATCTCTTGTGGATACGATGAACTAATTATAACTATGAACTTGGGGAGCGAAGTACGTCGAGTGATTTCATGGTCTCCTTTTTGGTTTGATTTTCTAAGCTTACATTAAGTTGTTGCACTTATCAAAGAAGGCTTGATTCACTGTTGAGACGGGTGAAAATTTCTATGTAGGCTAGGTTTGACCCTTGTAATGGTTCTTATGCCTTCGAGTACTGGGGCTTTGTGTTGGGGTTTCTATGCTGTACCCTTTATCCCACATAATGGCTTCACATCGTGCTGGTCTAATTCGTGGCTCTCTACGCTTCAAACTGCTCTCTAGGTTTATCCCTCGTAATGAATTGGATGGCACCATCCAAGGGTCAATCCTCTTGCTTTCCGTACTTACGGTTCACTGACTAGATTGCCCCTTCACATTGGTTTTATCATGCTTATTCCTGTTGACGTAAACTTCAAATCTGCAACTGAAAGGGGGACAAGGAACCGATTCCCACTTGCTCTCCCGATGTTTGTCATCGTGCTGTACGATCTACCATGATATCTTATTTATTTCTACTATTTTAGACTTAAGGGGTAGATTTTCTTTCAAGGTAATTATACCTTAGACATTTTATATAAATGCAATTGTATCTTATGAGGTGCTTTCTTTATACAGGCCTTGTAAATGTCTTACAGAACATTTCTTGGGCATATCTAAGTATCTTGTAGATTCAGTTAAATTTACTCGTAAACTATCATCAAACCCTCGTCCATTTTTCATTTGTTTGTGATATAACACTTGTTTTTAACAGTGTTATGTGATAGACAGCAAGAATATTTTTAAATAAACCTATGGATTGTTCAGAGCGCTTTTCTGGCCGAACTTGGCAGGGGAGTAAGGAGCATCAGTAAGGGTCAGTTCTACAATCGACTGCTAAACTTCTAGTCAGCGCTAAGTTGTGGCCAACTCTCATTTTGCGTACCCTCATTGGCCAAAATCAGACTTGGCCTCAACTTAGCGCTGACTAGGAGTTTAGCGGTCGATTGTAGAACTGACCCTAAATGTTCGTGAATCACTATTAAAAGTGCTTTCGTCCATAGAGCCGCATAAGAATAAGTATGTACATACAATATGATCTACGTCTGAAGCAAGGGCGCCCATCAGGCCCCCTAGCCAGAGAAAATTATACTATGCAAGATAGAAATCCCAAATAAAATATTTATATGCACTCTTCTATATATTTTTATTATTATTTATTATTTTATTTATTTATTGTCAACACAACAAGTTTTATAGCCCAATTAGTGTTTCGATATTTAAAATGCTCATTTACAGACATTTTTATTACAATACTTCTAAATGCTTTGCAAGACAAGGATATATTATATATATCCAATTCGATGGAAGTTCTAGGTTCATATTTCATTCTAGGTAGTATAGCTGTGGACAAATATATTGTCGCATGGCATTAAACATTCTTTTCAAAATTCGCAAAGATGTCCCTCCCGTGTGTAGTATCTATTAACGAAAACTAACATAATGTTTAATAGTTCTCCTTCTGTTACAAAAATATCACTCTCCGCAATAAAACGAAAGAACTATTCAACTTTTAATAAATTTTGGACTTAGCATGTTTTGTTCGCGAAAAATTATTGTTTAGCAAATATCACCCTCATTTATTGACATATCGGGACAATATTTTCCTGAAGCGTGCGTCACGTGATTGTGCATGTCTGTAAGTCAACAAATTTATACGACGTTTCAAAATACTTAATTTTTTAAATCAGAAAATTTAGTTATAGAGATGCGACAATACTTTTGTCCATAGCTGTACACATTCTCCAGATTGGAGACTTTGTCGTTATTTTCTCCTTGCCTTTTTGCAGTGGAACAGACCAGCCCAGTGGTGTCTTCGCGAGTTTTTAATGATGGGACACGAAACTGTAACTGTAACTAAGTCTGTGCAGTCTAAACCATTTTGAATTATTTTCCTTTCGTCTAATAAACATAAGCATAGTCCATTTTCTCTAATGTAGAAACGTTGTTAATTTTTTTCCATCTTTATTACAAATCCTAGAATTTTAAAAGCTTCATTTGTAATATTTGTTATGTGGTTGTTAAACGTTAATTTCATTTCAAACGTGACACCAAGATTTTTAAGTACTTCGGGCCTACTTAACGAATACTTATGAATTTAACAATTAAATCTATAAATCGTTTTATTTATTGAATGATAAAACTTGGCTGAAAGTTGATTGATAGCGCACCAGTTAGTAAAGTTGTCTAAACTATGCTGTAGTTTTATGGCATCTTCCATGGAATTAATTTTAGCATATATTTGATAAGTGTAACTCGTGTTTCAAGTGGCTATTCACCCAAATCGCAAGCAACGTAAGCTTTCATGAAAATCAGGCCTGATACGTAGTTCTGAATGTAACTAAACTAACAACTCATGCTACGCAATGTACTGTAATTACTGATTCTTTTACATCTTGAAATCTGCGTACAGGAAAATAATATTGATACACTTACTTTCTTTTAAAAAATATATTTTATTTAGAAGGAAAGCATGTCGCTACCACAACAACTAAGTAACAATTTCTCACGATGATGAAGAAATATAAAATCATGGTCCGTGTGCAATTCACTCTGGTCGTCATAGATGAAGCAGAGAACAGAAACCACCAATCAAATGCTCTCTAACGTCCGTAGTAACCGTAGTAGCCAACAGCTGGGTGGGCGTAGCCACCATAGCTTCCATAGTAGTATTGTTCAGCCCCTTGAAGGCCTTCTTTGGGGGCTGGTTTCTGGGCGGAAACAGCAACAATGGCGAAAAGAGCCAAGAGAAGGATGCTCTGGAATCAAGGAATCAATGAGTAATAAAATGCTAACCACAAAACTTAATTCGAAACACAGTTGAAGAGTACAAAGGAAAAAGGCGGGATGTTCATATTTAAAAAGAACATAATAATTTGCTCTAGTAGTAAGAATTACACAACGGCAGCTAACCAATAACAAAGTTTCAATCTAAAAGCACAAATAATCAACAAGTTTTTTAAGGATATTAGTATTTAAGAATATTAATACATGAAGGAAAATGGCTGCTTTCGTTGGAAGCTTGTGTTGCTTGCGATTTGGGTGAATACTCAATTGAAATACGTGTTACACTTAGAACACGCAACAAAACACGTGTTTCAATTGTCTACTCATCTAAATCGCAAGCAACGCAAGCTTTCATGAAAATCAGTACTTAGATTTTAAAATGCATTTTACGAGAAATCACCCTAGTTGGACTTCCCGCCACCCTCTTCTTTCGCTAAACTCTCCACTTTCATTTCAAGCCACTGTGTAAGTGTTTCACCGTGTTTCAAGCTAATCAATCCAAAATAACTTGTATGTGGTTTATCTCATTCTTTACCACAAGAAAATTGTCAGACAAGGAAAATGAGTATCGTATTATGAAATTATTTCCCATAGAGTTAGGCCCAATCCTAAATACTTCCTTTCCTTCCTTTTGCTGAGAAACCCAAGGAGTCGAGGAAAGGAACCTTGGAATGAGTGTAGAAAAGGAAGCATTTTGGACGTTGTACACTTGGCGAATATAGCGGCATCTGTCAAAAGCATTACAAGCGTAAACAAGTGTGCAGCGCGTGGCGGGATAGGAGTGGTGGTTGGGATATCGAAGGCAAACAACCCCTATTGAAAAAGCACGAATAATTAAAAACGCAAACAACTGCGCAGTTGTACTAGTTTTGCAAGATGCTTTGATTGCGTGAGCTTTCCCCTCTCATTCGCTCGAGGGGTATTGCACGGCGCGTATTTTTTAGACAATGATTTACAGGGAGGCAAGGGGGAGAAAATAATACTATTACTAACATGGCACAAAATGTGGGGATCATGTCAGTCAAAAAGAAGGCAGTATGTGTATGTGTCTTTGCCCCCCACAAAAAAAAATCGTAACATGGGCGCTCTTGGTCATATTCCTTATTCATTACGTGTACCGACCAGTAAGCAGGTCTTTCATTACAATTGCAATTCTTCACGTTCTTCTCTTTGAAAGACTTTTCAGGGAACAGCTACACATAAATGCTTCAGTGCTTTTTGTAAGTTGTATTATTACATAAATCAGCGAAAAGATTTCAAAGCGTTCCAAATGCAGTGCAAAAGAAATGGTACTAAAGAAATTATCAACAATGTGATGCGTGCAACAAATTGTTGGAATTTTTACAGAGTAACTGCCCATTATTTGAAATCAATTTTGTGACATTTTCTATTCCTCAATAGTACAATAAATAGTGTGTTCATTA
This sequence comes from Lepisma saccharinum, assembly GCA_022664845.1. Classification (NCBI taxonomy): domain Eukaryota; kingdom Metazoa; phylum Arthropoda; class Insecta; order Zygentoma; family Lepismatidae; genus Lepisma; species Lepisma saccharinum. The sequence goes on from JAGDQP010010766.1 coordinate 40,386, forward strand.
AACAATATGAACAAGAAGAATTATCCTGAATATCCGTATATATCCTGCTTTGATGACGGAATACAGATGCACCTGTCATTATTAATGCACATAAGATGGATACTGCTCACCGTTGTCCCGTGGCTAGGCTCGTGAAATTCTGTAAAACTCGAAGCGGACGTAGTTCAGTTGGTACAGCGCATATTCCGCCAGTAATTTGTTTGCGGGGGTGTAAAGCCAGGGAGGGGGTATGCACTGTTTCTATCGATTTTTGACAGTATAAATTTTAAAGTTTACAGTTTTCTAGAAAATTTGGGGGTGACACCCCCACAGGGGGTCTGGCAGAATCACTGGTAGAGCGTTAGATTCTCATTCAGGAGGTCCTATGTTCGATACCAGCGACAGGTTTCTCCACGGATTTTCTTCAGTCACATCAGGCAAATGCCGGATTATGCCTTCAACTTAGGCTCTGGTCGACTCCTTCCCTTCTTGACCATCCCGGCTGAGGTTTTCCAGAGTTTTTCCTCAGTAACGTCAAGGAAATGCCTGGATGGTACCTTCAGCTTAGGCCTTGGCCCTACCCGCACCCTTTCTCCTCCCCTGAGCCACTATGAGCCTTAGATGCCTGAAAGCAATAATTGAAGTTCAAGTTCGAACCTCACGGGCGACCATCCTGACAGATTTTCCAGGGGTTTCCTCTTTACTAAGCGAATACCGTAAGTAAGATCCTGACCGCTACCTTTCCCATTCTTTCCTTTACCATATACCGGTCCGATTGAAAGTTGTTTAAAGTTATACTTCAATTCAATTCAACAAGAGGCAATCCAATGTGATATTTAAAAAAAAACAGCAATACATCAGATCATTTATTGTAGTATTTTCCTATCTTATACACAAGAGTAGAAGAGAATGAAGCGCACCACATACAGCGTCTACTAAAAATAGGGCTTTAACAAAATTTCTTTTGATTTTGAAACTACCATCCCCAATAACGCAAGATGACGCTTACCTAAATAAATGCTTTCTTCCTCTGTAAATTTTCTTGTTAAAAAAAAAATGTTGCTGCAACTAACAACAGAATCTTATTTTGAACAGAATCTTTAAAATACCAGGAAAGAATAGACAAACAATGAAAGGAACTACTGGCTCCATTGATACAATGGAAGGAACAACGGAGTGCAAGATGTTAATCCCGCGGGACTACCCTCCCCACACCATCGGTTTTAACGCGAGGTCACTTCCTCCCTGCTTTCTCCCCGCGCAATGCTTTCTTCATCTGTCAATTCATAGGTGGCGCTAGTTTCTACATGAAACAATTGAACGCTAAAGGGTACGAAGGATGCACTGCATGTATCCTTGGCCGAAGGAGGCGAAAAAAGGCCACAAGGGAAGGAAAAGACGTTATATGATCAGTCCTTAAGATGGCCGACCTTCCGGTAGGAAAGGAAATAGGAGATGAAGGGTGTATTTAGGATGCAGCTTCAGTTTATATTCCTAACACTATGTTATTTACCAAAACAATTGAATTACGTAGATCTCCTCAACCAACGTTAGTAGAACTAACAGGTTGCCTCACATGTAACGTCATTGAACTATCCAAGGAAGTTAGAATTAGTACATTGGTCAAAGTTAAGAACACTTGAATCCTAAAGTCCCGGCGTCAGTTCGCCATCTTGATGTGCATAGTCAGGAGATGAAAAAAAGTATGAAGACTGCCACAAAACAACAGTTAATTCGATGGACTTACGGAATATTAATTTTCAGTCCCAACAAATTGGATGCATACTTTCCTTCGGGGATTGGCTGATCATTTTCACTTTAAGGCTAGCGTTTCATGCAACCGTGCGCTGCTTGCTTTGCTTGTGATTTGGGTGAGTAGCCAATTGGAAAACGTGTTCAAGTACGTGTTTTATATGTAATATGAGTTTCTATTGGCTACTCATAGAAATCTCAAGCAAAGCACGCGGCGAGAGCTTGCAAGGAAAGCCGGCCTAAGTCCTTGCCATTCTTCTAAATTTTGGCTTAGCACACCAAGATGGCGGACTGAAGTTGTCACGTTTGGATTGCTTTTAAGTGTTAACCCTAGAGCAGATAAGCTCTATGGTTTTAACCTATCCTCTAACATCCTTGAAAACTTCGATGACGTCACCTTTATCTATGGACGTCACGAGTAAGACAAACTGGCAGTTCTAGAAATGTAAATCAACAACATTGTAAAAATGTAGTTATTTTACATTTTAAATGCACTTCTGCACACCACCAGTGAGTCAACTTATGATAACTTCTGTGAACTTTAAATATGTAAAGATGTGAGTTAATAAGTTTTTACAATTAAGAGTGGACTAACAAGCGGTTCTGGTAGTCTAGGAAAGATGTGGGAAAAAGTTGACTAGAGCTGGGGTAGAACCAGAGTCATTACCGGCGATAGCCTATCTTAAAAATTCACGTATGAGAACACACTAGATATTGAAGTAGTTTGATGCGAAGGTAAGCCGATATTAGGACACATCATGAAGAAAGTGTGTACAAAAGTGAGCTAAAAAACGTGCAAAAAGTGGAGAAAGATTATCTCATGTATGGACACTCTTTAGATGTGGTCAACTAAATTTAAGCCCACTTTACGTTACTATGCTAATAATTTCCACAAAAAAAAATTCTCGCACAAACACACGCGCGAAGTAATAGCGAACGAGCGAAGAAGAGTTAGTTAAAGTCAGGTTAGATTAATTTTTATGCCAATATTACTCATAACGCTGACATTTTCGCCATACGATGGAGGGATACTAATGGATGAGACTTCGCCTTCTACGCTATTACATACTTCTAATTACGACACTATTGGCATTCACTTTTCCCGTATTGCGGGTGTACGCAGCCATTCAAGTTAATGCGCCTTCTTTGAGTAATAATATAGTACGATGCATGAATTTACTACTATTATTTCATTACACTTTCATGACTCAATCTCTGTTGATTTGCACGTTCTCAGTACCATTCAAAAATTTCCAAACATTACATAAATCTCTTGTAGTTTTTGCAAATTTGGTTGACTACGTCTAAAGTCAACCCCTAGTGCAACGCGTGAACACTCGTCTTGGTGATATTTAGTTTCCATATGCTATTCTTATATTGATAGAACTGCTAATATTTACATTAATTTAGTGCTCGTATCTACTGACTATTTGAGTGTTTCAATAATTTACTGAGAAATCTAAAGAATCCTCGATCTTTCACCGCAAATCCTCAAAATATCTAGTTTTAATCTTTCTCTGGAAGATAATGCCATAACTATACTTTTCGATACGTAAGATTATAGATTTGGTTAATCAATTCGGAGTAACACAATGAGTAAATTATGAGAGCGATAAATTCTCTACTGCCTTGAGAAGTCTCTAAGGGAAATATGCCAAAAAGGGGCACTTATTGTTAAAAATGGCACAAACATTACTATGGATAATATTAGCTAAACCACAAACAAGAAGCTGTTATACTATTACGTAAGAACGACAGTGCAGTGTAGATATAATTTTACTTAAATTTACACTAACTTTAAAATTTTGTATCGTAACCTAAAGAAATCTCAAGAAATAGATGTTGCCCAGTTAATATATATATATAAAAGGAAAACAATATTCGGTTACTTACGAAGAACTTCATGATGACTGTTTAAAGGCACTGATGACGGTTGACTGTAATTCAGCTTAAATGGAATCTGCTTTTCAGTGTTTATATATCAGAAGAATACTCTGTAGCCTTGGCCTTCAAATGTCAATACAGCTTTCATTTCATTCTTCGTTTCACAGAGTATGAAAAATTCTATGGGGCGTGGTTGAAGAATTGTGTGTATGTGTGCCAATTTTTCCTTTCAATATTGTTTGATCCATTAAAAAAAATTAGAAATATTCCTTTAATTAGACCTTCATTTCTCTCATATGATCTCGCATTACTGTGACGAAAAGAGATTTTTATGTGAGAGAAAAATCTAATTTGAATTGTAGACAACTTGCTCCTCTTCTGCACCTTGAGAAATGACAAATGAAACAAATACCCGTATTGTGTGGTTTTCAGAGACAAATGCGGTCTTTTTTCTGAAGACTGTACCTGGGACATTCTGAAATTAATGGGGAATTCAGTCCCAAAATCGAAAAATTAAAGGTGCCCATTATATTGCCCGTAATTTAATGTGTGCATTCCTTGAGTTTTATTTAAGTTATATGAAATGTCTACAGTGTTCAAAAAACAATTTTAATCCAATGGTTTATTTAACATGATCCATGATTTACGGAGGTAACTTCCATTGTAGTGACATAGTTTTCTATTTTACCCAGTAAAACCTAACTTATGAAAGGTTTGACCATGTGGTGTTAGTTCATCTAGAACTCGTAATGCGTGTGAAGATAATTCAATATATCAATAAAATTACGAAATTATAAGAGGCCATGAGGTGACAGACTATTAAGGAACTATTGCATTTTACCAGGTTCTCGTTCAAATAAAAGCACACTTGAAGTATACTTATACAAACAAAGAATCCTTCAAAATGATTTACTAAAAATTGTTTAAGAAACAGAGTGAACCACGTGCTGTTGCCTGGTGGATTTTACCAGGAGTTCGTAACTCATTCCATGGAGGTGACCGTAGAATTTAGAGAATTTTAGTAGTTAACATGATAAAATTATTTTTTAATTTCGATATTTTTTTTTCCTTCGACATTGAGACTCTTTCAAATTGTTCTATTTTTATTAAAGAAAAATAATTATGTGGTTTACAAATCTTTCATTTATGCAAACCGTGGTTGGAGGCATTCCATGGAGTTGACATTTATAGTATTTTTAGTCACTTTAATAAATATAAAATTTTATGTAAAAAGAATTAGTTCAGGAATAAAATCCTTATATGCCTATCTATATATACAATAGATTTTTAGAATAAAATCTACCATTTTTGGCCAAAAGAATTGAGAGACACAAATTTCCCCTTAATTTCAGAATGGCCTACCTACAGTTTTGGGTATAGTGAACCAGTCCTTTTAATGAATTTCCACTAGATTTGAGTCCGGAGCCACATACAGTGGACTAACATGGAATCTTTTAATGACAATCTAACATGGCTGTGCGAATCTATACCAGATTAAACAATGGTTCGCATTAAATATTACACTTTATAAAACAGTACTGTATCTTCAAGCATTCTACATATTCACAGTACTGTATGTGTAAGTTACCAATAGAAAGAGAAAAACACACGCCTAAATTGTGAATTACGGTCGCTAGTTTCTTGTTTCTGCTTTCTCTCGTGCTGTAACTCAAAAGTATTCCATTTGGCTGTTCATAACTAGTCTCGTTTACCCAACATAAACCATATTGATTGGATAAGACCATATTGATTCTAAATAGTTCACCTTCAGTTTTTCACACTGGATTAAGATGCTGTCAATACCATTGGTTTAGTTAATCCAAAAGAGAACTATAGTCTGATGGCCGTTTGCCAGTTACTAACAATAGACTCTTAATATAGGTGAAGTCGAAATGTATTTAGTGTCATTTTTAATGACATCTTGCCATTATAAAGATTCATCGCTTATATTGTTTAAATTGATGATAACGTCCTAAACGATCTGGTGATACTCTAAGGATAGGACCTACAATTTTCAGTAAAATGGCCACCGAACCACTCCATTGAATTTGGGCCTGGGACCACGCGCAAGAAAAACTCAGTAACCTACCGACTTGATCCTATGTTCTGCATGCTTTAATCAACTAAGCCAGCATGTATCTAGAAATTGGTTTCAGGAGGGATTCACGGACTTCCGCGAGGTCCAGGGCGTGTTTGCATATAAAATCTATTGGGTTGGTGCGAATAAAATAATCGCTTCGAACCCTGGTGGGAAACGCACCTGAGCAACACAAGATAGGGATCTACTGAGGTCACGCGTCTAACGTCATAAACTCTATATACGTCCAGCAAACAGGCTGGGTAGACAGTGTGTTGAAGAGGGTCGTATGAAAGTGCACCGTGAACAACACCCAATTAAGAGTGATTTTTCTTTATGAATTCATACCGAGGCATTCTGCACAGCAACCTGCAAAATACATTATCAATGCATTTGGGACAAAAATGGTGAATGAACGCACCACTCGTCGTTGGTTTGTCAAATTTCGTTCCGGTAACACAACATTGCAAAATGAGCTCCGTGGACACCGACCAACATCATGTTCGGATGAGCTGCTCAGGAACATCGTGGAAGCGGACCCTCGGAACAGTGTTCGTGCTATTACAGACAATTTAGGTTTACACCATACCACTGTCAGCTGCTCCGTGTGATCGGTAAGATGAAAAAAGTTAGACGCATGGGTGCCACATGAGTTGACACCGGCCAAAAGGTAGCAGTTTCCTGAGTGCAAGGAATAAGCGGGAAGGTTTCCTGCATCGGATTGTCACTTCAGAAGAAAAATGGATCTGCTATGACAATCACAAACGGTTAGGACAATGGTTGGGTCGTGATCAACGTCCAGGACTGTATCCTAAACCATCTTTTCATTCACGGAGGTGTTGTTGCTGGTTTGGTGGTCTATGCTGCGAGCGATCCGTCATGTCTTTCTCAGGCGAGGTGAAACCATCACTGCAGATCGTTACAGAGCTGAACTCCATGAGCACCAGCAATGGTCAACAGACATGGCGTCGTCATGTTGCATAGCAATGCCTGCCCACACGTCGCACAAAGAACGGTGCAGGCTCTCCTTGAGTTGTTGTATTAAACCCTTCGCCCGCCATATTCTTCATATCTCTCTCCCACTGACTGTCAAATCTTCCGACATCTCGATCACTTCTTGGCAGGGAACACCGTTCCTGATGATCGGGCGGTGCAATACGCAGTTGAGAATTTCTTCGTATCGTCGACTCCAGACTTCTTTAGGCAAGGAATACAATCGTTTACTTCGATTAACCACATAATGTAGTTTTCATTTTTTTTTAACATGACGCACCTGAGGCGGACAATTCATTCGCATCAACTCAATATATTAATTATACATAATTACGCCTAAAAATTATACAAATTCTGCACAAAACTCTGAATTTCGGGTAGGGGACCCACCTCCTAAATACGTAACTGAACTGACTTACAGTATACGGTATTCATGGCACAGTGCGTTCATCATTACTGTTCTAACTACACGTTGAACAAGTGTGATACCCATATACTTTCACATTTTCTTAAATTCAACCATACAGACTAATTGAAGTTTCCATTATATGGATCAGTGATAAGGTCAGGAAGCAGAGCAAAGGTCCCAGACCAATACTCTTTCCAATAATCCCGATTTCTAGGTATACCGGTACAATAGAATAAATTTTGCCCCAATTATTTACCTTTTCTGTGTACTATTGGCGGCAAAAATAAGTATACACCTAGACTTTTACACTAAAATCTGTGCATTCCAAATACAATCAAAGCTTAATGCGTTGCATAAGAATAGGAGAACGCGAAAGTTGCATTGTATGTGTTTACAAGAAATTGAGAGAGAGAGAGAGAGAAGTGCATATTGTTGTCTTAATGCATCCTCATAGAAAAAGACTTCCCTGCTGTTGCCTTTATCAGGGACGCTGATTTACGATATTTATTGGTGGGGACATGTTTTATCAGGTTGAAGCTAATTTGTTAGATCCTTTCATACCTAATCTTTGTAGCTGTCAAAATGGATCTTATAATCCCGCTCATCCGCCCGTCCGTCTGTTCTTGTCCAAAAATAAATACTAGAAGCCACGATAAGCAAACAAATAGTTGAGGTGTCGTTGAAAATATGTTGGTTAGGTTCAGGGGCACTAGATGCGTTTTGATTGGTGGAACGAACACATACAAACAGAAAATAAGGTTGGCGGATGTCAGTAAGACAAGAAGTGGAGAAGGAGTATTACAATGAAAACGGAGAGAAAAAAAGAGGAGAGAAAGAAAAAACAAGTAAAAATTAAGAAAGGATCACGTAGCAAAGGAAATAAGAGCGCTAAAATCAAAACCCACATATTCCCGTAAATCGAATGGTAAGATAATAACTCATTGTATTTTCTAAAATTAACAACAAATAATTTAAAGCCTTCAGGCGTCTCAGTCAGATTGAGGTCGGGATAGGGTGGAAGTTAATCAACCAGGGCCTAATTTGTACCATTCCGGGATTTGCCTGGTATGACTGAGGGAAAATCTCAGTCAGGATGGCCGGTCGTTGGGTTCATTCCCCGAACATTCCGATTCTAAGCCAAGGCTTTATCAACCGAGTTTGGGCCGCTCGACAATAGTATTTTGTGCACTGATGGTTTCGAAAAGCATTAGTTCGCGCGTAAGCTTCAGTCGAAAAGTAACCAACAGATTACAATGTTATAACTTCCACTGCAACATCACACTTCTGACACCCATTTAGTTTAAGACCTAGGGATGGTATGACCTACATTCAGCGCACGACCCCGGGCTAAAATCAAGAAGTACTTCGGGATTCATTTTAACCATACCTGCATTTTCAACTTATTAATATAAACTGACTCCAAAAGTAAATAACGTAAAAATTATTAGAACATTTACTCCAATTTTAACAATAGCTTTTTCAGAGTTTAATTTCAAACAGTATCAAAACTCAATAGTGACGAAACTCCCAGTATCAAATTCTCATGTTGCGTATGAACGATGCTATACTCATACGTTCCCCAGGTCTGAGCCTTAGATGCCTAAAGACCATAAATAAAATTCAAATTCTAAATTCATCCGTTCCCGTTTTAAATGTGCATCGTCATCATCACACTGTAAAAAATAGAACACTTTTTTGAACACCTTTGAGCACTTTCTGGAAACGACTTTAGCTCACTTTTGAACACTTTTATAGTGTCCAAAAGTGAACTAAAGTGCTATTAAAGCGTATCAAAGGTGTTCAAGAGCTGTTTAAAAGTGTACAAAAGTGTTACTTTAATAGTGCTACAAAAGTGTTAAAAATTGCAAACAAAGTGCCCTCAATTTTAATGTGTTCCAAAAGTGTATTTTGGTAACAACTTTAGACTACTTTCAAGACACTTTATTAACGTTCCAGCAGTTTTGGAACACTTTAGGAGCACTTTCTCGACAGTTTGTTACACAATATTACGTGTCATTCAGATATTACGTCAGCGTATTTTTGGTCAATTTAGACCCCTTCCCTCTTAGTAGGCAACATTAACTGGATGTCCTATCCCTAATACTTAGACGCCCAGCAAAAGTAAACAAAGCTTGAACCCCCTCGCCCCAGAATGCTTATGTAATACTTGAACGACTCCTGACAAAAAAGTATATGCTTCAAATACATATTTAACTTTGGCGCGTACTATCAAAATTTATCTTTGTTTTACTATAAATAAGGAATTTTGATACTACTTAGTAGTTGCATTTGAAGCATATACATATTTTTATGTCAGAAGTCGTTCAAATAATACTTTTGCTTTCTATGGCGAGATTCAAACTTTGCTTATTTTGGGTGGGCTTCTATGCATTAGGGATAGGGCATCTACTTAATGTTGCTTACTAAGTGAGAGGGATCTAAATTGACCAATAATGTGCTGACGTAAAATCTGAATAACACCTAAAATACTTAACTGCGGCGCATATCAAAATTTATTATATCCACTTTATTACTAAAAGCTTGCTTAGCAAAAAATTTAACTATTTTTTATGTATGGCTAAAATGTTGAGAATTGAAACCCGATTTATAAGTGTTAAAACGGCTTCGAATTCATCTATTATTATTTTAGCAAATGTTTCCACTGTTTAACGGTTTTTTTATACTATACGCCACAACTTTAACTTCAACCGGGAATCTTACGCAGGTAGTAAGTCGATATAGTTGGTAAACAGTATATTAAAAAACAACACTGGGTACAAGAAAAACACGCTGTAGTATAGTTTTTGACCTGCAATTTGCGTGCCTGAGTTTTGGTCTGGACTGGACATTCCGACTGACTCCTTTCCGAATATTTGTCAGAGACGAATGTCTGGATGGTATCTTCCTTCGAGGATTGTCATAGGCTGCTAGTCTACAAATAAAACATGCAAAAAGAAATAATCATCCACATCAATAAAAATATATTTTGAATTTCCTAAACTCACAAAATTTTATTTCTTATAATAGTTTAATAGTAAATTGCAATACTCATTTAGTAAAAAATTTAGTAAAAAAAACTGGTAGTGAGCATTTAAAAAAAACATTAAACTTTTCTTTTCAAGCACGATGCTCTTTACGATTAAGTTGAAAGTTAACAGTTCAAAAGTAAAAAAAAAAAAATACTTAATCAGTCAGGAATGAAAATTGTTCACATTAAACACATGTAACTGTTTGTGCAAGTTTTCTGCCAAGTTTTCAACTTATTCCTTTAAACACACGGAAACATCAATATGTACTTTTCTTGATCCCAAAATGAAGGCATGGGTGTGCCGTGTGCTGGGGGGGGGGGGCTCGCAGGGACCGAACCCTTTGTTAAATTGTTTGGAGAATACCCCTGACTGATGCCAAGTGGAGTGCCTGTGACCAGGTGCAGCGTTCGTAATTGCCCTCTTCGACACATCCTTGAACAATAGATAGTATGAATTTACTATAATAATACATGAACCACATGAATATATAAAAGTGGTATTTTCTGTGAGGAAATTAACAAATAAGAAAGTAAATATAGAAACCGAGCAGTCGTGTCTCAGTAAATAGATAATTATGATAAAAGGAATTTTATGGGCGGTAACAGCACTATGGCTTACGCCCGTCCCGATCAGTAGATAGAGCGGTAACTGTCTTCGCATTTGGAAGATCCCGGATTCGAAACCGGCGGCCAGCCATCCTGACCGGCCTTTTAGGGTTTGCTCTCAATCACACAAGCAATATGTCGGGATTGTATCTCAACAACGGCCCTGGTTGACGCCTTTCCACAGCCTCAGATGCCTGAAGTAAATAATGATAATAATAAACAATATACAGAACGGCTGTACCTCAGTCGGTAGAGCAATTCCTCAACAATCGGAAGTTTCTGAAACAGTCCCAGTGGCTTCTCATTCTGACTGAGATTTTGCCAGGGTTTTACCTTAGGGATATCAGGCAAATGTCGGGATAGTACTTACTAACTACGCCCTGGCTGACATCTTCAGACATCCCCTTTGCCACCCTATCCGGGCCTGAGCTTAGGAATAAAAAGTATTATAATAATACTAATAATCGGAAGGATATTTCAGCCTGAGCAAAAGTTGACTAAAGGCCTTAAAACTAAAATCCAGTTCCGGAACAACATTTGATTGGCGAGCACATTTATGTCTTTGTCGGCCATTATTCTCATGTTTTCCACGGTTTCCATCACAATCACCAGACAGATGTTAACTCTTTGAAACATTCTTAGTCTTTGGAATCCATATCCCAAAAGAATGTTCGGTGAGGATCGCAAATAGCTCCAATCTCTGGCAGACTTAGGACGTAGTTGTACTTCAGTCCAGGATAGCATATTAAATTAATATCTTACCATACTCAAGTATTTAAATTTCTTTATCACCTTTAGGCAAATGTGGCTCAGACTGGATTGGGAAAGAGAGAGAGAGTGAGTAACGGAAGGTAATCGGCCAATTTTCGAGATACCATCCTGGCATTTTCCTGGTGTGACTAAGGAAAATCCTGGGAAAACTCAGGATGGGCGGCTGCTGGGATCGTTTCCAGGACTATAGGACTGCAATTAATCGATATATGGATAGATCGATACTTTGATGAATGGAAATATTGATACCATAAATCAAAATATTGAATATGGATAAACAATTTTTCGAGTTGATCGATATTTGATTTCTAACAATTTTTCTATTCGATCGATATTCAATTTCCAACATTTTTTCCATATGAATGATTTCCGATTGCCAACGAATCTTCGATATGAACGATGTATGATATCCACCTGTCTTTATTAAGGTTGAACTGCGCTTAGCGGACCTGGGACGGCTGTTAACTTGACTACTGTATTTATCGGCCGTCCTTGGGCGAAAGAGGACGCAAACAAATACATTCTTTAACCCGCACATATCAAGAACGAGTAGCAATGGATGAGCGACGAAATGATAGTAGTCTAGGTTCTAAAAGAAGTATTTGAGCATTGAAGTAAAATTATTACTATTTTCTTTCGTTGGCAAGTAATCCAAATTCTCGTTTTAGATATATACAGAGTGTTGCAAAATAACACTGACAAAACAACCTCACGAGATTCCTGACATGGAAATAAGTAAAAAGTATAGACCATCCAGGGGGCAAAATTCTCGATGCCATAGGCTGACGAAAGTGTGAGAAAATGAAATTTATAGAGCTTATTATTTCTAATATCGTTAACAGTAGAAATGAGGCAACATAAAACCTGAGACCCCCTCTATCCAAAAATGTATATTCTAAAATTATGCAATGAGAGTTCTTCTTCATATGCTTTTGCTTAAACGATAACATGCCACACAAAGTAAGTGCATATAGTACAAAAGTACCGTATAAGAAGCTTGTAGCCATACTACACCTGTGTCGTAAATCAAGGCATCCACTACGGAACGACCATAGTTCTGTTGGTAGAACATCGGCTTAGCAATTGGAAAGTTCTGCGAACGAACCAAGCGGCCGGCCATCCTAACTTAAGGTTTTTACAGGATTTAAAAAAAATATATATGTGTCTGTCTAGTAACTGTGTCGGCCCGTCACGATTCGCCTTTAACAATTAAAATCTACACCTATACCCCTGCCGGAACTCAAACCCGGGACCTTCGAGTTTTTTTGTCATAGTAGTCAAATGCTGGGATCGTACCTACAAACTAGGCCCTGGCGATTACCTTGCAACATCCTCTTCCCTACCATATAACGGCCTGAGCCTGGGATACCTGAAGATCATAAACTACTTTAATTAAATTCAAGGGATCTAAACCCAAATACAAAAATCAATCCCCCACCCTTACTTACTGCTATAGATACACCCTGTATAATAGGGTGGAATTAATGTCATAATATATTACGAATGCCTGGGTGGTATCTTCACATTAGGTCCTTTAGATCGATTCATTTTCCCTCCCCTATCTTACTCTGTGCCTTAGATACCTAAAGATCATAAATAAAATTCAAATTCAATATATGTATTATGAGCAGAAAGAACTCGATAAAACATACAAAGCTTTAATAAATGCTGTCGAGAAAAGTTTTTTGCTTTCCGGATGAGTATCATTCGGACAGCCGGGGCCTAAGTTCCTATTGGGTTTTCTAACAGGAGTCTCCTTTCCAATTATTTAAAAATGTAATAAACACAGGGGCGGATCCAGGTTGAATATTTGGGGGAGCAGTCGCTCGAGCTCAAACAAGGTAACAGCGTATTGCAAAAAAAATAAAAAAGGATCAAACAACTTTAGAATATTAGTTCCTTCTTTTTCTTCCTATTTTCAATTGTAGTTGCTTGTAAACTGCACGACTCACCTGTCAAATTACAATTTTTAGAATAACTTAATATTTTAACAAATGCAATACAAACACGCTTGATTCACAAATAAAAGTATAATGTGATTCTTAAGGCTTGATTAGTTCGTATGACAGATTTAGTGATTGTAAACACAAAATAAACAGCCTTGAATAAACAAAGGAAATGAATAAACAATTTTCCTTCTTGAAAGACAAAGAAATTTGGTACCCACCCCCACCTCTCCAATCTCGATCCTGAACACTGTTCAACTCCCACATGAAGAAAACCATTAGGTCTATTTGCTTTCTGCACCTATCGAACTGTCATTTCTAATACATAAATATTAACAAACAAACACTTACAGATAGGGTTTATATAGCTTATCATGTGCCAGTTGTTAACAAGAAGCAAAGATCGGTTTTGAGAACGGGGGTAATAGCGCAAAATATCACATATTGAAAAGAAAGAACAGAAATGACCACCTGCGCCAAGGTAAGTATTTATATATATATTTCTTGCGATGTATTGCTTCATTTGACTTCTGCAACGTAAACAACGTAAGGCCCACCATCTAGTTTAGTTTTAATTTGCAAAAATCAAGAGCTCCAACTCTGGGATGTTTTTTTTTTAATAAAAAAGTATTCTATTCTGAGGAAGGGGAAGAAGGTTATTGCCCTGATCGCTCTTCCCCCTGGATAGACATAACACTAGAAAGAAGTATTGTTTAAAAAGGAAGAAAAATAAAGTTCTTCCGATTTGCTGCTAATCTTTCACTTTTGGCAAATTTAATCTGCAACCTCTATTTTACAAACAAGAAAATGAAATAATAAACAGATAAGCCCACGAAGTGTTTGTTAATTCTATTTGGTTCACGTGATGATTAGAGGTTAAGGTTCACGTGATGATTAGAGTTTAAGGTTCACTTGGTCAACCGAGTTATTGTCTTCTTTCGACAGTCTTTTCGATCCGGACAAAAATCAATAACATGTGTGGTAACAACACTATGTCTTACGCCCG
>JAGDQP010010767.1:0-44626 GCA_022664845.1 Lepisma saccharinum
AGACCGAGATATGTGGAAAGAAAAGGGGAGGCCTACATCCAGCAGTGGATAGAAAACGGCTGAATGTGATGGTGATATGTGTGTGTGTGTCTCCAAGTCGTTTATCATTATATCAGTGTATCCCACCTTACTGCACCAGATGGATAATTTACGTTTTTGATTTACACGTGCGGCTATGACCTTAAAATCGCACACTGAACGCATACTCTGTGAAAATTCATCTAGAAGATAAAGAACAGGACATCTGTTATACTATCCCAACATTCATCCAGTATGAATGATGGAGATCTAAAATACTCCAGAGATGATGTTTAGCTTAACCAGAGTTCAAACCTACACACTTCAACAGAGCGAATTGTGGGAAAGATTTATGTCACAAAACCACAGACCTCTGATGTAACAAATCAATGTTGGTTTTTGTAATAGTATTTTTAGGCATCTTTGGCTCAGGCCGTGATAATGATGGGGGAGGATATTGGACGGAAGTTGGTCAAGGTCTACTTTGAAGATATCGCCCCATATTATGGTGGTATGACTGTGGGGAAACAGAAAAAATATGCGTCAAGATTGCCGTCCACTGCTTTACAACCCAGGACCTTTCGAATGCGAAGCCAACGTTGTTTCAACCGAGCTACGGCCGCCCGTTTCATGTTCGTTCATGTATGAGAAAGTATGCTTTATGTATTCTGTTCGCAACTATAAAGAAATGTAACCTTTACGACGCCCTTAGGTTAAATTAATTTTGTTCCTTGTAGTAAGTAGATTATATGTTCCTTTAGTGTCTAAATGTCAGCATTGCGGTTTCTCTCTTTAATTTTTTTTTAACAAAAAAAGAGGGAAAGCTTTTCATTTAAAAGAAAATTCATTTTATCTTTACAATGCTGTTTAATTAGCTAGATAGAGCATTAGGTTTTCCCAGCCTTGCTAACAATGACGTTAACGCTGCGCCTTTTTCCTTAGCTCAGTTTTACTAATATTAAGAAGAAGAAGAATCATATCCGCAAACTCGTGTGACTAAATATGTTATGTTTCACAAGAAAGGGACCAAAAAAAAGCGCTTAAATTACTGATAAAGATGTACCTATTCATTAATCTTTTAGCACTGTCTTGAATTCCTATTCCGGCTTCATTAAAAAGAAGCAGTTTTCATTTCGGCCATGAACTTTACGAAAGGAAACTTATCTGTCACCAAGGATAAACTCACAGAATACTAAGGGTAATTCTTACGTGATAACATACACTGTAAAAAGTTAATGCTATTACACTTGAACACTACTTTTTCACTTTTTTTAAATATATATATCTGAAATTTTAAGGTTTGTTCACGGAAGCGAAAGTAATGTGTACAGCAGTTCTTAAAGTTTACATGCTTTTTCTGAAAGGAAGTTTTGAATTCTTTTCGCAAATTAGTTCTTGACTTCTTTCCTTAAATTCTGAATATTTTTTTGCCAACTTAGTTCTCATTGAATTTCACGTTTTCCTCCAAATATGTCCTTCAAGCTCTGACTCAGTCATATATGCATCTAATTTCAATATAGGGTAAAGCTTGATAATTTCGTGATACATTGATTTTTGTACAGCCAAATAGTTAAAATATTCGTCGTTACATGATTTCAGATGTACTTACTGTATTTTGCACTAAAAACTTTAACTCGTGATAATGTTGTGATTGTGCGAATCGGATTTATCACGAAATTAACAAACCGAGCGTTAGTGGCTCAGTGGTAGAGCATTTGGCTTAGCATTCGAGAGATCCTGGGATCGATCCCAGTGGCCGACCATCCTAGCTGAGGGTTTTTCAGGTTTTCTTCTCAGTCATACCAGGCAAATGCTGGGATGGAACCTAAAATAGGCCCTGGACGTCTACCTTCCAACTTCCTCTCTCCCAGCCTATCTGGGCCTGAGCCTAAGATGCCTAAGGGCTTTAAAATAAATTCAAACGATATTATCAAGCTTTACCCTATCTATAGCGATAAAGGTTTGTCATGTTATGAGTTTTGAAGTCGCCTGTTAATACATGCACTAGGGTGCAATAACATCAAAATCACATTTCCACATGACATAAGAGAATATGAACATTATGTATTTGATTGTATATGATTTAGATTTTCTGTGTGTCAGACAGCAAGTAGAATCGCACAATCCATGAATTCTTTAGATTTTTTTTAAATACACTTTTGACTCCACAGCTAATATAGGGCTTCGAACTGCTGGTATCTTTAGTTCGGAGAGGGTATATCATGTGGTCAGGGGAATGACTTATCATAGTCGATTTATCTGGTTTTCGAGATCCCAGTCCATTACTTCTTAATTCAATTGCCAATTATCATCATAGTGCAAAGTCAACATCGAAAGTGGGGGTTGAACCAGGAGCCACTCGCACTGAAAGCAAGAGTGTTAATCACTCAACTAGACCGCACTGTTAAACATTTCGTAAATGTTTCTAAAAACTCTCAGTAAAGGTCCACATAAATTTTAGTATTTCCTGTTGTTTCATTGAAATCAAGGTAAATCACAGCTGCACATGCGCAGAGGGAGAAAACAATTTGCTGTCGTAGCCGTGAATGGAATGCTGATCAAGTATTTGCTGCCGCCATCTTGAGTATTACAAATTTTAAAAGAAATTGGAAAGAAAGGGATTTCCAATCCCTAGCTGACAAATACAAGAGTGATTAAAATGTGGTGTAAGTCATAGAATCAACTGAGTTTATATCTTCGGGATTCAACAACGCACTTCTGACCTTCAATTCAATACTCTTTGAATCTGGTGACTTTTATGTCTGGCAATTCAATCCAGTCGGTAAGACGATGGACTTCTAACTGATCTACCCGTGTTCACTACTCGCTCAAGCTTCTATTTTTTCTCTTAGTCCCAATATTCCTGAAAACTAAATGGCGACTTTTATCTACTTGCTAAGTTATAGGAAATGACCAGGAAACTATGGTTCCAGGAATATTTCGAAAATGTTTTAACAGTGAGCGAAGTGGAATATGTCTCTGGATTTGTGCAGAACGAAATCACTCGTTAACACTGAAGAATAAATAAAAGAAACTCAGTAAACCCATTTTTTCCATCACCATAACATTCTCATATTTAAATTAAGCTCATAAATTATCCGAACTACATCAGAGAGAGAGAGAGAGAGAGAGAGAGAGAAAGAGAGAAAGAGAGAAAGAGAGAAAGAGAGAGAGATCGTTAATGGTAAATCATTTGCGTGTACGAATAAAAACAAAATGTAAAACACATAATATTTATAATGATTCTGTCTGCTGTTGTCACAATCAGCAAATACACACGTGCGCGCATTAATGTATATTATTCACCCCGTTTGTATATTCAGGCTTTTAAATTATTCATTATATTTAATGGTTCTTTTGTCACCCTATAATATATAAATGAAAATACAAATATTCTGTATTAATTATTACTTATGGATGACCTTGCCTCATATCTCACTCCATTTACCAGTTTATATAGCCTTGGGCTATTTTGCTATCCAACCAGGGAAAGCGCGGGAGGAAAAGTAAATGATTTACAGCCCATGTGTGCCTATTCCTTTTTGAAAATTGATAATATTTTTTTTTTTTTTTTAAGTTTAAACAATTGAAATTTTGTTTAACATAATTAATACAAACTGAAGTTGTCCTTGGGATTGCCGTCTGGTTACCACACTGGCTTTCAGAATTCACGGTTTTGAATTTTAGTCTGATAAAAGAGTCTGTTGGACGGAGTGGTTGGCAGCTCACTTTATCAAAAATTGGTACGTGGTCTCGTCTTTACAATCTTCTAAACTGGTTTAGGATGTTGTTAAGAATTTTTAAAAAATGGAATAAATGAATTATCTCGATAAGAATAACTGCCCATACAGCAACAGCACTGGTAGTACGTGCAATATCATTTCCGGTTCTGTTGTTATTACTTCTAACCCTAGCAGTGCAACAAAATCGATTTTATGTCGACATTTCGATATCGACACTATATATTTTTCGGTATCGATAGCTCCTATTGAATATTTATGTTGGATATTGACATTTATCTACATCGAAGTCAATACTGTTATAATACTGACGTTTCGGTATCAAAAATATCGACTTCTATATCGATATATCGTCAAAATGTAAGGTTATACTGAAGTCAGTTTGACCGATACTTAAAAGTTTTCTTAGATTTCAATAATGTTTTTCTACAATATTGACGGTTAAACCAAGATAAAAAAATAAAGAAGCTTTTTAAAGACATTCTTTTCTGAAATAATTCGTACTAAAAGGTAAAAAAAAAACATTTTTTAGCATGACTAAAAAGAAAAGAATGGGCGCGCCAATTCAAGAATTTATGAAGTTACTGTATATGAGAGCGCGACTCATGCTTTTCTTTTCATTCGTGCAAAAAAATTATTTTTACTTTTTAGTATGAATTGTTTAAGAAAAGAAAGTATTTAAAAAGCTTTTTTATTAATTTTTGCACACTTTACATTAAGTTGCTCTGCAATCATCTCTCTGGTACAGTCCTGTAGTTAGCTTTTAACTCACTTCCCTTCATCCGATTTCTTTGAAATTTTGTAAACTTGCTTGCTTCCGATGTTAATACAATATTTAATCATTAGATATACGATAGAATAATCCAGTTAACTATAATTAATTGGAAATTATCCTTAAATACACGCAACGCCGCATCTGTTGTTTAAAGTTTGGGTTTCCTATCTCGCAGGGAGTTTAATATTTATCTATTATACATAAAAATTAATTTAAAAAGGATTAAAAACACGCTATTGTAAGATGGACTAAAAAGTAAATAATAATAAATTGAATTAATCTTATGAATCGGAAAATAAAAGCGTGGGTGCTCTTAGATATTATAATTTTATGATAAGGTAAGCAAGAGTATCCACGCTTTTTATTTTCCGATTCATAAGATTAATTCAATTTATTATTTTTTACTTTTTAGTCCATCTTAAAAAAGCATGTTTTTTTAAAAAAATCCTTTTTTATTTTGTTTTATATTAAGAGCTTCGCACACCCAAATCCTAAAGTGTTGTGCAACCATTCATGTTGCTAACCAACATCTTTGCAGGCTAGTATTTATTTTAGGATAAAGAAGTCCATATTAAATAATTATTTTTTACTTAATTACAGTTAACTGGATTATTCTGTCGTATATCGAATATTGTAGTGTCATCAGAAGCAAGCAAGTTTACAAAATTTTAAAGAAATCGAATGATGGGAAGTGAGTTAAAAATCAATTACAAGATTTGTACCAGAGATGGAACTTGATTACAGAGTGAGTTAATAAAAACATGTAAAAAGAGATATTTAAGTGCCAAGACAAGTTAGTGTCTTGTGATTAACCTCTATAAACGAATAGAATAATATTTCACTTCTTGTTACTCTTAATGAAGAGTAGAGAGCGGAAATGCTTGCAAATAAAAACGACTGATTAAATTTAAAATGCAAACAGTCATTTCGATATTATAAATAAAATTAAAAAAAAAAACTTGGCTACAATAATGAAATGGATGGGTTTGTAATATGGTTTCATTGTATTTTCTGGAATATTTTAAATTTATTTTATTTTTGAAATGAAATGCTTATGAGAAAGTTTTTTTTAAAAATATTTACATAAGGAGTTATTATTTTATATTAAGTTCTAAAGCTGTATAATAGCAAGAATGAGTAATGATAAGGTTCTTCTCTGTGCAAACCACCATGCTATAAAGGAAGAGGAGGTGAAGTGGTACTTAATACCTTCTCGACTTCAGCTGTTGATGCAAGTGGATGATTTGATTAGTGTCCATTTTACTCTTGCGGGTGCTCAATTGAATTCTGAGTGGGTCACCAGTACAATTGTATATAGTTTATATGCTGATATATATACCATTGATTAGTTATTTGAGAATGAAAGCAATTAGCATAAAATTGTCCCTTCTAAGGGAAGTTGTACTCTCCCCCCCAAAAATTCCTGGCTACGAAACTACACGCTTTCAGGATTGAAAAAAAAACTAATGTAATTACAACAATGCCATTTTTGAAAGCGACAACGCAAATATTTTATAAAAAATTATCAACCATTTAGCTTTTCGGAAACTCGTGTTTTCTAGCTGATAAATTTGGCTAATCTAAAATTAAGGCTTAATTTTCGAAAAACTTTTTTTGTCTCAGGTAAAACAAGGAATCTTTAAAATTCGATAGTATATAAGAAGTGGCTCAGGCGGTAGCGCGCCTGGCTACGAAGCGGGCTGCCCGGGTTCAAATCCCGGCCAGGACACTGTAGACTTTTCTCGCAGTGTTACCATGCCTGGCGCTCAGAGGTGCACTCAGCTTCCTATCAAATTGAGTACCAGAGCGTTCTTGGTATTTTCCTGGGCACCTTGGGAGAAGGCGGTCGAGCATGGGACTTACCACCCCACCTCAGTTCGTGCCGTATCTCGTGAATATGTGAAACGCCACCTCCACATGCCCTATGCGCCGTTCACGTGCGTGCCCATCGCACCGGGGATAGCTGTGTTACGATGACTGCAGCAAGAGTAATAACTGTTTCTCTTTTCAAAACACCATTTCTCATAATTGACGTCTCGTGACTCTTTTCTTCTTGTTTAGAATCGACACCTAAGCTCTGCTCGAGTGGGATGCACTACTTGAACTAGTGAACACTTTTGTGTTCGAGTAGGTGGTGTAACCCAGTGCAGCCTGCACCTCAACTGTTCGGATGGACAGCGTGAGTGTATGTAGTGTAACCCAGTGCAAGCACTTTATGTCCCTGTTCGGGCGCCAGTTTAGCTCGGTGAAGACAACTGATAGTCGTGCTGCGGTCTCAGTGATTGTGTGAGAGAAAGTGGTTAAAGAATGGTTTACGTACTAGCAGAAGCAAATAACCACCTGCCCGTTCGAGCGAGAACTGCACGGGATTACACGAAAAGACACTGTGGCGTCATGTCCACTCACACAGTTCTGTA
This sequence comes from Lepisma saccharinum, assembly GCA_022664845.1. NCBI lineage: Eukaryota > Metazoa > Arthropoda > Insecta > Zygentoma > Lepismatidae > Lepisma > Lepisma saccharinum. Next base: position 6,951 of record JAGDQP010010767.1, read on the forward strand.
CTATGTTACACTTCCAGTGCAGATAGTGCAACACCGAACAAACCCACCCGAACAAACCTCTAGTGATCTCCTGCCACATTATATTTTCAAAGGTTTCATCCTCATTTAGTATTCGAGAGTCTGGTGTCTCCTACAACTGCATTTAAAAGTGTATATCGACTACTAACAATACATCTTAGTCAATAAAGTATTTTTATACACATTAAGAAAATAGTATTTTCTTTAGGATAATAACCCTCCTCCACTTAATATATGAAAAGAAACTGCAATATAGGGAATACCCTGAAATCAGAGATTTTTTTGTACGAGACATGAACAAAATTTACGTTATTGTTTACATCATATTTATAACAGTGGCGATATAGGGAGGCTAGCAGTGCCATGGCCCCGGACCCCAACTCCCGACACAAATGAATAACGCTTGTTAAAATTAATCAAGGAGTACATCGATGGTAGTCGGTGACGTAATAGCAATGCTGTCTCAGAATTATTACTCGAGTGCTTGACTGTAATGGATAATAAGCATGACTCTGTACAATCTGAATGACTATTCTCACGTATAGGTTACGGCTAGTAAGCGAGAAGATCCCCAGAGCGTCTTTTCAAGTGATCCCGTTTTCCCGCGGGACTTTGATTAACGGAAAATAAGATATTCCGGCCGACAGTAGCAGTGTGGGTTAACGATTATGTTTGTGAAGGGCCTCAATCAAGTTCACTTACCCTGGGCCGCCAATGTATATGAAAGCGTCGTAATAAAATGTAAGGGATTTTTTTTTCTCTGTAGTTACCTGGAGCCGAACCTGGAATCCCTTCCATCATTGGGCTACCACTGCCATATCCACCATTTATCCATAAAGAGTATTCCTCGCACCTAAGCTTAACAGGTGTTGAAGGTCAAGGCGCTCCACTTTGAATTGAGGAACATAAAAGCAGAGAGATACAAGGGACATAAGCTGGCATGTTTTAAATTCGAATTGGCTCAATCGTTGATGACGTAATTATTGATATTAAAATAAAAGGAGTAGATGACGCAATTTTAAATGGCTTAGTTGCAACGAATCGTCGTACCGTGTCGCATTGCGGCAGTCCTCTTCTTCTTTTTAGCTACGACACAGAATGTGTATCTCAAATGGAGTACTTATTTAGACTTCCATTTTAATTTAGATTGTTCTGATTGGTTGATCAAGATCCCTCTCAGAATATGATACTGATAGGTTAAGTAAATTCGACTAAATAAGTGGTATGTTGGACGTGAAACTTGGAGCTCCAGGAACTGTGAAGTCACAGAATTGCTTGCTTTTTTTTTTTTTTTAATTTTTATAAAAGGCTAGTGGCTTGTGGCACGGTACAACGACCCGTTGTAGCTAAGTCAGTTCAGATAACGTCATCTCTTCTTTCAATTGGAACACCAATGATTGCGTCATCAAGGGGAGAAGAGCCAGTTTGAATTTTAAAACATGTCAGCGCTCTCGGTGCCACCCTGTAGCTCCTAAAATTAATATTACTCCTTCTGTCAAGAAGGGGTCACCTTCAGTATTTGTTGAACAGGCATTGCGTAAGTTTATATCAGATAACGGAAGCTCAGGAAAATCGGTGTTACTTCATAATGTCAGATAGATCAACGATATTGTCAATACGGAAAGAGTATGTGAAACAAAGCGATACATATCAAGTAACAGCTTTTGACTCTCATTATGTGTGTATTTGAGATCTGTTGCGTTCATCCTTCTCTCTCGCTCTCTATAATGTGTGAACGACATGTTACGGAAGAGCTTCTTCTGTTTCCAAGAAGTCACGCAAAATGTATTGGGTAACACTTAAACCGAAGGACACTCGAAGGACGGTTGTTGTTACGAAGGTAACGTGAATGAATGATCTCTCTATGTCTATTTATGTGGAAGTAACAACAGATCAAGCTGGCATTCTGTTCTTCAAAATCAAAGTGTTTGACTGCATGCTACACGCAACATGAGAACGCTAAAATATTACCTTGTAGTGACCCTCCGAGTCAATTTTTTTTTGTTCTTTTAAGGTTCCTTGATAACAAAGCTATAACATAAGGAACCTTATAAGCCCGCTCATGGTGTCCGTCTGTCCGACCGTGTCCAGAAATTTAATTTCAGGAACTACAAGGTGTAGATAGACATATTTGAGGTGTCGTGCGAAAGGTATTGGCTACACTAGCTCAGAGCTGCCAGAATCGTCTTGATTGGCGCAGTGGTCCAGTGTTGCAAACTCATTTTTTTACATCAATTGTTCAAATTGCTTCTATTCAGTTAGACATAGATGCACCAAACTTGGCATAAACATTATTTTACATAATGGCAACATACCCCAGGCACCCCATTGTCATTGTTGCCAACCCGTGCCCAGAAACTATATCTCATTACCAAAACGGCGTAATGGCGTGGCTGAGGAGTCGTGGGACAGGCCTTGGCTAGATTAGCAGTCTTTATTGATGCAATAGTTCAGTGTTGCCAACCCATTTTTTTTTAAAAAAATAAACAATTATTCAAATTACTTTTATCCAGTTACACCTAGTTGCGTCAAACTTTGTATAAACATTATTTGACACCATAGGAAAGTACTGTGTGTTTTTCCGTACCTAAGCACTGCATTTGTCAGTGCTGCCAACCTATTTTATAAAAATTATTGCTTTCGTTTCTAAAATGTTATCAAGGGACTGACGGTAGCAGCTCTAATATGTTGAAATTTCTCTGTAATCGTTTGTCAGTCCGTCCGTAACATAACCGTTACAGGAAGAGCGAAACTGATTTAAGATTTGAGGTCAGCGATTTCCTTTTATCGAACTATTTATTATCTGGAGACTTTTGAACTGGCAGGTCCTTTTCATTTGAAATAGCTTTGTCCATCTTAAGCTGGGTACTTGCTTGCTTGATTTGTATATGAAGTATACTTCTATATAAAATCACATTTAAACACAATTATATTGTTCGAAGTTAAGTACAATATCGAAATCATGTACTCCAGGAATCTTGAAATTACGCGTGAAGGCGCTGCTACACTGTTGAGCTTGCTCGTCGAGGAAGCTGATCAACAAGCTCGACAGTGTAATAGCACCTTTATTTTTAATTTAAGTTTATGGACCATACAGGCAGCTATTACCGAAAACCGTTACGTGTTATCCCTAATATATTATGACTGACTTAGGCAAGAGTTTGTATGGCCCATAAAATTAAGTTAAATTGAAAATTGAATGCAATGTTCCCGGAAAATACAATGTTTCTCATCACTTCACATCTAAACTGTTTATTTCATTGGAAGGACATAAAGAGTTTCATAATAAACAGTCCTTTTTGTTCTCAAATTCTAGGTTCCAAGATAATTAATATTACCAAATCTAGACACAATGTCATGAAAATTTAGTAAATATAATTCACAGGGACTATCTTACAGTAGCTTTCATAATTGTATTTACTAGTCTTAAGAAAAAAAAAAGTAATTTTAAATATTTCTATCTAGAAAATTAAATATATTATTTTAGTTTGTATTATTTCAAACTCGAGGTTCATTTGATATAGCATGAAAAATATTAGCGAAAATAGTATCAAGAAAATTTTGACACTGTCACGAATTGTTCAGCCACAATCTTGAAACGAAATTTTCAAAATTCATATTTTTAATGCCAATTGTCTAAAATATTAAGCGTTTTTCACACGTTTTTTTTTAAGACTGGAGGGTATACTCACATGTTTTAGAAGAACAAGGTGAGGTAAAAACACCAGTAATGGGCACTTGAAGAAAAATTTCGTAAAATAAGATTTTCTTTAGAGCGGGAATCATTTCATCTACGTAGGAAAATTTAATATAGTTTGTTCCGAGGCCACTGAATATTATTCACTCGTCACTGGTTTCATCTGGTATTTCTGACATGTTGTTCAAGTTAGTTCAACGATTGCATCTACTCTTCCATGCATTCTGTTAAGCAAGTGATTAAGGTAAGAGCCTTCGTTTTTTATTCATGAAATTATAATAATGAATTCTTTTGTTGTTCTGCACTGTTATCTACTATGTCTTTGTTTCAAGCATATAAATGGCCAAAACAACTTAGATCTGTTTTGGTAAGCAGAGGGTGTCCATCACCGGTACGGCAATGTAAGTTTTTGTCCAGTTTTGGACACTCACTCTTCATTACTGGGTTGAAATAAAAATCCTTGATTTATTAAGATGTTATTAACGTCCTAAGCGAGCTTATGAGCTTCTAAGGACGAGACTTACAGTTTTTTGTTAAAGTGAGCTCCGAACCACTCCTTTTAATATCCCTTAGCGGAAACTGAACCCATGTTCAGTTATTTTATTTCAACTTGAGAATTATTATTTACTCTTCATGACCACAAGTTTGCCAGGAAATTTTTGGTTCCATATTTTCCAATGATGGACGCTGGAATGCCCATTAATGAAATGATTTGTTGTAGTTTTAGACACTATTAATTACAACTTAGAATTTGCATTTCTATGGCCACAAGGAATCTATGGTTCAGGCCGGAATAGGATAGGGGAAAGGAAGAGGGAAGGAGTCGGACAGGTCTAAATTAAAGGTGTCATTGGGGCATTTATCTGGTATAACTGAGAGAAACCCTTGTTTAAACATCAGCAAGTATAGTCGACCGCTGGTCTCGAACCCAGGATCCTCGGAATGATCACTCAGTGGAATTCCAGGAAACAATCAGATAATCAAAGACCAGCATTTAGTGCCTTAAAAGCCCCCGGGTTGACAGACATACACAGAAATTAGGAATGTCCTGGAATTATGTAGATAGTTACGACCTTTATGTACATTGTTGTCCGATTATAGGGTTTGCAGTTTTAACAGACAGACAGATGTATATTGTTGTTTTGAGTCGTTTTGTGTTTTAAGGATTTCCATGCAGTGTTGTATTCTTTTGAGATAGTTTACAATAATGAGATACAGTGTACAGGAAAGAGTTGAAATTGTGGCGATATACTTTCGCGATAATTGTGCTAGAGCTACAGCTCGAATCTTTAATGGGAATCATCCAGGCAAGATTTTATCACACCAATATGTTTCACAGCTGTTGATGAAATTTATGACAACTGGGTCAGTAGCTAACAGGAATCGTCATAGGGAACGGCGTGTAAGAACTGAAGTCACTGAAGTGGCGGTTCTGGATCATGTTTCTATGGGCAATACACAAAGCACTAGGCATGTGTCTAAAGTAACGGGAATAGAAAAGACTAGTGTCTTGCGCATTTTAAAGACCCTTATCATCAAAGCTTACAGAGCCCATCTTCTACAGGAACTCAATGAAGATGATGGTGATCGTCGACTACAGTTTTGTGATGAAATAACCGAACGCGTACGGACATATCCGAATATAATTTATAACACCGGTTTTTCTTATGAATGCACATTCTTGTTAAGTTGAATTGTAAATTGACACAATTGCCGTTATTAGAGTGATCCAAATCCAAGGATCTCCATTGGAATCCTGAAAAATTAAATGTTTGGACTGGCATCTTTGGTAACCGGATTATTGGTCCAGTCTTTCTGCAAGATAAACTTGAACGGACACACCTATCTTGATTTGTTACAGAATTATGTGGATACTCTGATCACAGAAATAGTTGAAAATGATGTAACTTATTACGAAGACATTATCTTTTCCCAACAAGATGGGGCGCCACCACATTATGATGCGCAGGTTAGACAGATTTTAGATAAAAAAATTTCATAATCATTGGACTGGTAGGAGAGGTCTTATTGAGTGGCCTGCAAAGTCCCCTGATCTTTCACCTTTGGATATTTTTTGTGAGGGCACTTAAAATCTACAATCGACGCAACAAAGTCACATTCATGAGATGAGCTACGGCAAAGAATAGTGGAAGAATACAAAAAAAAAAAAAAAAAAAAAACAGAAACGGTACAGAATAATTTCGAGCAACGCCCTTTACTACTGTGTGGAAGTTGAGGGCGGGTACTTCGAACATCTAATAAAATAAGCTCTTTTGTTACAAGTGTGAGTTTTACGGAGTGTTTCAAACTGTATTTACTGGCACAACATTTGTCTTTATTAGAAAATAACTTCTATGTATAATACACAATAGTTAATCACGTGAGCTGTGTCTTCATTTATCAAAATGTAAGTTTCGGAGAAACCAGAGGATTCAAGGGCAAAGCAATAACCTTTAATAAAGTACCATCTTCCTCTTTTTAGCACTATTTCATTTTTAGCGTTTAAATATGTCCAAGTACATTTCTTGCAAAGCATTCACAGGCATTTGTAACTTTCTCGATTTCAAATATATCAAGTTTTTTTTTTAAATTTCAGATTTATATTGAATAAAAACAAAACCTTTTTACAATAACGTGTTAGATGACCTGTAGTAACAAACAAACAAACAAACAAAAAAAAAACATATCACTGTTTACTAAGGCATACTAGTCCGATAACGATCTTTCTGTTCCCAGTCTTACCCGTAATAACTTACTGGCATTCGAATCAATTTTCATTGTTGTCAAAGATTCAACAGCTCTTTCAAACGATGTGTCACTTTACGCATATCGCTATTTAAGACAATTGAAGGTTTTGCCACTAGACTTCAGTGAACGGAACAACACGCTTCATGTTGATCGTAACGAGGCTAACTGAAGTCACTTTAACGGTATAATAGGTAGTTTATTGTATTCACAAGGTTATATTATTGTGAACATATTAGCTCTTTTGAGATTTTCGTATGTAGGGTAGACCGGGGCTATTTGAGTCAAGGGGCTATGTGGGTAAAACGTAAGAAAAAATGTCACTGCGCATTTAATATGCGCACCAGTACGCTCAACCTGCCTTCAGTTGTGAGTTCGTTGGCAAAGGGAAGGGTGTGTGTGTCTTTGATCTGCTGTTTTCTTATCAGTTGCTGTGAATTTGCGACTATTCTGAGCAAGGTGAGTTGCAATACTTCATATTTTGCTCTGATATAAAATAGTGGCTGTATGATATAAGGTGCTGAACCTGTGTAAATGCATATATTTGTAAAATTATTACCGTACGCGTAAAACAGAACGTCCGCATGTTATAAACGCCGTTTTGGTTGCTCTTCTCTGTCTCATGTGAAAGTAGTACGTTCCTACGTAAGCAAGTGCACAACGGGGTTATTTGAGTCGAAAAAGAAATGGGGCTATTTGAGTCAGGTGTAAACTTATGTGAATATATTTAATTTATGGATTTGAATTTTGTATTTATGGTATAGCCTACACGATGCATGTATGTAAAACAAAACAGTTCATTTTCTTTTTAAATGTACGGACATACAAATCAAAACATAAATACAACAAATGAAACAATGAAGACATGAGGAAGTCCATCCAAAGTGTAACAAAAGGTGATTTGAGTTTACGTGGAGCTTCACAGCTCTGCAATGTAAATTTGAAACTTTGCGAAGGAAAGCGCAGGTCGAAAGGTTGAGACTAACCTTGGGTGATAATGATGAAATAGTTCAAAGTGCATACCGAAAGCCATAGGACACCCCACAATACTGAAAGAAGAACAGGAGGAAGAGTTAGTGTTGCGAATTATGACTCTCGCGAGAAAAGGACTAGCCTGCACCCCTGAAACGATTCGTAAAGCTCTTCATCGATATGTAATGATAAATCAAACTACGCATCCTTGGAGAAACAAAGGATTAGCTGGTGAAGATTGGTTTTCAAGTTTCATGAAAAGACATCCGAACTTATCATTACGAAAACCTGAGGGACTTTCAAGAACTCGTGCTGAGGGCATTAATAAGGAAGCAGTGAGTGATTTTTTCAATTATTGAAATCTGCTACTTCGACAATTAGTGTTAACACAAAACCACAGCGTACATACAACGTGGATGAAACAGGGTTTCCTCTTAACAACAACCCAAGCAAGGTCATTGTCAAGAAGGAGAAAATGAGGTGGTTGCTCTCACTAGCGTCGAAAGAGGCGAGAATGTCATTGTGATAGTCTCTTGCAACGCAGTTGGACAATACATCCCACCATTTGTTATTTTTAAAGGTCAGCGTACCAGAGAAGAATTCGTCAACAATCTACCACCGGCTTGTCATATTTCCTTATCAGATAATGGTTATGTTCATGAAGAGCTGTTTGTTCGCTGGCTCGAGTTTTTTCAAACAAACAGAGTTGAGGGGAAATGTTTATTAATGTTATGTTTTTTTACAAAATAGAAAAGGGCATAATTTAAGAATATACATGAGCGCTAATGTGATTAATGTAAACAATGTTTATACAGCGAAAGACCCAAATAGCCCCGTGATTAATACTAGTCTCGAATTCTGCCATTTTTATTTTAAATTCGTTTTCAGAATTTCCATGATTTAAAAGGTTCTTTATTCTTTAATATGTTATACTGTAATAATGTACGTAGATTATGGCATAATTATTTCAACTCTAAAGTACGTCGGGTTTTGGAAATTTTGACTTTTATCTTACTGTATTCAAATAGCCCCGGTCTACCCTATACTTAGTAAAGGGTCGAAATGCGATTTCTCCCAAAGTATTTAGTCAAATTCAAAAAGAATACAATTTTTGTAAATAGAATCGAAGTAGCTTTCAAATAATATGTCAGTCGGCCTATGTTGCCATTTAAGAAAATAGAAGGTTTTGACACTAGATCGCGGAGTATGGGGCAGCACACTTAAAATTATCACAATATCTCGTCCCGCTCGAAACTAGAGTTGAGGTGTTTCGGGATTTTTTAAACAAACCACTCTCTTACGAGATAAAGGGGGTGGCACCTTTAAGTTTCACCAAAATATTTCTTTTGGCAAGATCTATCAAACGAGATATCACTCGACACACTTTCCAATTTGAAATTTTGAAGTTACCCCCCCTTAAGGGGTGGGGAGTTGGTGGCCAAGTTTTAAAACTTAAAATGATAGCCCCTCGAAATAACGCTGGACGTATTTTTCCATTTTATCATATTTGTAACCGTTCGGGCGATACAAGGAGTGGCAACTTTTAATTGCACCATATCTTGTATATACGTACTTGACGGAAGATGTAACTTCCAATAAAGCCCAACACAACTAAGGATATGGTTTTCACTTTTTAATAACACTCTGTTATGTCCTCCAAAAGTGAGCTTGAAGTTTTTGAGATAATAACATCAACCAGGTCACACTACAAAGACAAAGATAGACATCAACGCATATGTATAGAAAGGAATTGTATTCTTGACTAGATTTTCTCTCCAAATTGTTACACAAGTGAACTGATGCGGATAAAGTCTAGGAATAACGGTTGCAATACACAATAACAGTACACACACTTGTCTAAGACACTAAGTTTCTAAGACTTCAAGACAAGGCAGGAAACTCAAATTAAAAGTTGTTCAACCTTTGTTGTCTATCTTGAAGAAAATATCGTATGTTAATTTTTCCTTGTACGTGGGCGAACAAACAAAGCACAAAGTTCGTTATTCTTAGAACAAAAACTAGTAACGTGGAATTGTTCTTTGAATTTCGTTTTGAAGAAATTGCAATTAAAACTTGTTAAGTTACAAGACTCTCTTTTTTGTTCAATCTGTTGTTAATGACATTCTCGAGATAGAATACAGCGAGACGGAACGAATGAAGTGCTGTAAAGGTTTGCTAGTGGAATTTCTTAAAACAGAGGAGTTATCCTCAGTAGCACACTGGATGGGACGATGTCGAACTATATAGGATATTTTGGTGGGATCGATGTCGTTGTCGGTCAGAGGTAGAATGGCCAACATTTTGCCTTCATTGGCCCACATGTGGGCAACGATGTCGATCCACATCGGTGTCAATGTCGATCTATGTGGGTCCCATGGGAATCCTTCCAGATCTAGATGGGCCACGTTAATTTATGTCGGCCCATCTAGATCTGCCTCTTGCCCACATCGTAGTTTTTGCTCCCTGACTGATCAATGCCAATCTATGTGGGATCCATTTCGATCCACACAGATCTACACCATACCCACATCGCCGTTCTAGCTCCCTTGCTGTTTCCCCCCAATACATGATGTACAAAGGTTTGAGGTAACCGTCTGGATGAGTCTCGTAAACTATTGCCAACATCGTTCACGCAAACAGGCTGCATTACTTCCCCAAGCTACCACTGAATATGACATTTGTATTCTATGCAATTCAATTTCCACTGTATACTATTCTGATAACGAACTTAAACATTACATGAAAACTGAGCATTAACCTCAGTACATATCTTTAATAATATCCTTCTCAGTCGTATCGCACGCAGCAAGAAGTAGAACCAAAACATTCAACTGTCACCTACGCTTTCCCGCTTATTACATTAACGTTCAAAACAACGAACAGCTGACAAACGACCTGCGTAGTCCGAACTACATCGATCGACATCATTCGACGTAGTACCGAACAACTAATATATTCATGTAATTACCACACAAGCCATAGAAATTTAAATTTCACATATTTCGAATTCATTCCATAGCAAAAGGAAACATTTTCATGTCTTTTTGGGTGTGCGTGTGGGCAAGCCTACCTACTTCCATGTGGGGCCGACATCGAACAAAGTCGGCAAATCTGATACGGGCAAGCACACTCAATTCCATGTGGAACCCACATTACACACAGTGGGCAAGTCAATATCACCCATTCCATATAATTAGATAAAATATAAGTTAATGATAAAACCAGCAAACAATACAAGAGAGAGAAGTCACATCCAAAGTTCGATTTTAAAACTTTCTCAGGGTCAGTTCTACAATCGACCGCTAAACTTCTAGTCAGCGCTAAGTTGAGGCCAACTCTCATTTTGTGTACTCTCATTGGCCAGAATCAGACTTGGCCTCAACTTAGTGCTCACTAGAAGTTTAGCGGTCGATTGTAGAACTGACCCTCAGAGTTGATAACAGCGAAGGAAATTTTACGCCTGGACGGGAATTTCACACAGTCTGGAAAGAGAATCTCCGTTTTAGAAATCTGATTGTTCTGCACTGCTAGTGTGTGTGTTTTTTTTTACATGCGTCAAAAATTTCTTGAAATTGCATGTGGGAGATGCTCCTAGAAGGGGTCTGAAATATACCTTGGAAGAGAGGGGAAGCCAAAATTCTAGTTACGCTAATGCCGACCACATTATTGATTTGGCCAAAATCGAAAGATCTGTACACATAACATGGAACATTTTCTATCACATATGTGTATATTTATTTATGTCTCGTGATGAACTTGATTTTTTTTTTATATTTAATGTCACTTTTTGCTTCTGATCTTCTTAATTGAATTATTTTTGGAACTTTTTATCGCTTACACTTCTTTAAAAAAATCTCGCTTCGCCAGGAATCTGTTTAAAGTTTTATGGTTAGTGTTCCAAGAGTGAAGTAAAGCAACATGGAGCAAAATTTCTGAATTTGACGGAAAGAAAGATGGCAAAAACAAATTAGTTTAGTGGAAGAAAGACTTCATCAATCGTGAAAGTGTAGGTCTGCGTGTGTGTGTGTGTGTGTGTGTGTTTGAGAGAGAGAGAGAAAGAGAAAGAAAGAGTTAGTTGTATATATATATAATTTACCGCTTTTCTATGCACTGTTGGATGAAGGTCTTCCATCTTTTCTTTCCACATATCTCTGTCTGCTTCTATCCTCATCCATGTAACTCCTGAAAAACGCTTGATTTCATCTACCCATCTTGCATTTGGACGTCGTCTCGGTGGTTTCTTTTCTCTAGGAATCCACTGTAGTACATTTGTTGTCCACTTTCCATCTATGTGACCGGCCCATCTTCACTTCATCTTCTTCGCAGTCTTGATTACATTTTCTACTTTTGTTTTGCGCGAATCCATTCATTTGTCTTCCTGTCCGTTGTAGTTTTTTCTAATTTGCATCTCCCCATTATTCTTTGTGTGACTCTTAATCTTTGAGTCGTTTTCGCATTCAATGCCCAAGTTTCATAGCCGTACATAATTACAGATAAGACACACTGGTAGTTTTATTTTGAAAATAAAGTGCAGTCTTCCAAACGAGCTCGACGCCATTTTACATCTTCTATTCATTTCATCCGTCAAGTTCGCATTCGATGTTCTGAACTGGCCTAGGTAAACATACTCATCAACTATGCCTATTGTCTCTCCGTTAATCTTCACTTCCTTCTTTTCAACATGTTGATTGTACATTGCTTTTGTTTTACTTAAATTCATTTTAAGGCCTATTTTCGAACACTCATTACTCAGTTCTTCCATTCTGATTTGTAGTTCTTCTGCACTTGAAACAAACAGGACTATATCGTCAGCGAATCGTAGGTGATGAAGGAATTAATTTTAATTCCAATTTCATCTAAGTTTATATTTTTGGAACACTCCCTTTTCCAACTTTAAATTTTTTACTATCTTGATATAGTCTAATGACGGATGTGGCAGTTGAGTAAATGTTTCACAGTAATTTAATTTAAGTAGTATTTTCGTTGTATATACATATATATGGATGTCTATAGCGGTTAATGGAGTAGACCTCTGTTTTCTTGTTGATACTTCACAGAGGGACACACCCTAGTTCACATTTGCATATATGCGTAATTAAGTAGATATAGAGTTTATGCTTATAACAGATTTCAAGACATGCAGAACCGTAATTATTTTTCTAATTATGGCTGTTTCCTACGAGTCAGAAAGGAAAAAAAAAAAAACATTCCGAACATTTATTAGGCTTACGAAAAGACAAGTTTGTGAAAGTCATTCTGTTCGTTCATTTAGCAAGGAAAACTTCATTATACTGTATCAATACATTTAAACTCAGTTTCCTATATTTGCCACAAGTGCAATTTACCAAATCGTGGACAACGAAGCGTGTATATGTTTTACGTAATATAAAACGTTGAAGACGAGTTTGAATTCCTAGAAGGTCGGTTTTAATTATTTTCGAGAATTGATGTAAATTTATTTACCCTTATGTAGCGTAATATATATATATATGTATATTTCATTATTCTTTCATAGGGGAAGGAAGGGAAAAGTGTACACCCTAAGCAATAATTCCTTTTTTGTGATCTTATTTTCTTGAACAAATAAAAGAAATTTTCAGAATATTTATTATAGTTATCACAAAAAAAATCATTGTAATATCAGCGCTGTAATTCGTTATATTATGTTTCAATAACTCTACGAAATGGCCATTTTATTCTACATATGTAGGTAAAGTGGCCACGAATTTTTCTTCAAGAATAGCAAAATATAGGGTTAAACAAGCTTCTTTTTTAGAAATTTTGGTGTTATTAAGAAAAAGACTATTCCAGGAAGGAAGAGTAAATATACCTCACTTTCATCACCTGCCTCTCCACAAACACTAGAAGAGGCATTTACTTGACATAAATCGTGATTTCATTGTTGGATCAAACTCACGATTCTTGTGATTTCCTTTTTTCTATGCATTGTCAATAGTAACATGTCAGTTACTTTCATTGCAATACCACTAGGACTTATGGTTTGGTCAGATAAAGTGAGTGGCCACTTTACGCATTCAGCAGCTATTTTAAATTATGTCAATTTTAGAAACAACAGTTGGTCTACAGATTGCACCTCATTAAAATTAACGTTAAACACTAAATAGTTTGATCAACTATAATATAAAATGTTAATTTCCTCTCTATATAAATATTTTTAACAATAAATAATGTTTACCTTAAATCATAGATAGCGAAAAATATTAAAATTTCAATAACTTCGTCAACTGTCGTCATAGACACTTTTCCTCCTAATAGTTCATTGAAGGGATTGCATTGAAGTAGTTTAGATGAGAACCGCTAGATTGCAGCACAGGGAAGGAAACAACTCTTAGCTGTTTTGTTCGCCATGGCCACTTTGCACTTCTTTCCCCTATACTGTTACGTTTGAACAGTGTTCCCTTCACGGGGTGACCGTCACCGACGATGTTACCCGAAAGAACACGAAAAAAACACGACTCCGAAAATATTTAATTCAATTGTTTTCGCAACAATTAATTTCAATACATATTTTTTTGTGATCTCACTTCTTAAGAAATATTGATTAATTCAAGCTACAGGAAGAAAAACAGGTCTGGATCGTGGCACTGGGTCAATTGGGTCGAGATTCGGTCATCTGATGAGCTGGATCGCAGAGTGTAATGTCTATATTTTGTTGTGCGTTTCTTCACAAAAAAAGACATCTGGAAAGAATGTAATCAGAATTTCTTATTGCTTGATATTAACTCCACCTGGTGAAAGTATTTGTAAATAACCCGATGAAGAAGGTCCGAGCGAATCGGACCAGAGCAGTTGGATTTGTGTAATGAAGGGGTCGAAGTGTGTGAATCTGAATGGGTCGAACGCGTTACACGAAAGCCGAGATTACGTTAACCTGAAGTGTGTGTGACAGCCATTATTAAAACCAACCAGAATTATTGGTTTAATATTCTGTTGGTAGTCAATGGTGGTAGTGGTATTCTGTTAAGTAATGTGTAAGAAGAGTGTAGACTATAATACATTTGTTTGAAGTTAAGTTTGAAGTAGCCTTCTGTTACATATGAGTTACATCATACTAGGTGTAAGGTATCTAGAGTATTTCACGTATCGTCCTCTCATTAAAGATGCACCATCTTACTAAGCAGTAGGTTACCACCAACGCAAACTGGATCTGTAGAAATCTTACTTAAATGTCTTGCATGAACTGTAGTAAACCAGCGTATTCCTTCTGTATTTGTATGGTGACACGTACTTCTTATAACGTCACCAGTATGTATGGAACGTTTTTCTCATTATTTAAAGAAACTTACAACAATATTTTTCCGTCAGTGTAGGTCATGTCGTGAATAGTCTCTTGTTTCAACCAACTGACACATTGACAATCGTCACATTTCTCTGGCTACAGGTTCAAGAAATTCGACGCAAAACTGAATAATGTACACAGAAAATGTATAAAACAAGTTATCCTGAAAAAAGAAATGTATGAAACAAGTAATCGTGAATAAATAAATGTTTATATCAAGTAGTTGTGAAAAAGACATGTATAAAACCAGTAGTTGTGAAATAGAAACGTATAAAACAAGTAATCGTGAAAAAGAATGTATAAAACAAGTCATCGTGAAAAAGAAAGGTATAAAACAAGTATAGTGAAAGAAGGAATGTATAAAAGAAATAATTGTGAAAAAAAGAAATTTATAAAACCTAATTGTGAAAAATGAAACAAAAGAAGTGTACAAAATTCATCGTTTGAGAAATGATAAGCTTTCGACCCTTCTTGCACAATTTCTGTGCTCAAAACGATTGTGCAAAAAAAAAAGAAATGACGTTTTACAGTGTAGATGATTTTCAGCATTGCGAACTTGACAGCTGTTCAGTGAATTCTAGCAGGAAGTAATCTTTGGGGATTGTGTTTATTGACGTGCGATGCATAGAAAAGCAATTACCGATATTAATATTAACCCACTCAATACCACAATATTATTTATTAATTATCATGCAGATGCAAGGAATTACAATCATATATACCCTATAGCAATTCAAGGCTATGGTAATACTGTACGTTGTTTAACGGAAATAATTTAACAGTATTTCCTCAAATAGTGACAATCAAGTAACACAGAAGAAATTTTCGACGTAATTAGCCTTCGATTGATCTCTAAAATGCAAAATTAATTAGTATTTTACCGGAACTAACGACAAATCTAACTATTCTGCAGAAATGGATCATGTTTTCACATTTTCTAACTAAATTATATAGGATTACAAAGAAGGGGAGTGTTGAACATTTTAAAACTATTCAGTCCTTTGTTCTATTTTAATACTCCTGATAGGGATGGGTGGTCGCATTGTGATCAAACGATTGTCTCGTACGATTCCCGTTTGGGTGCACATTGAAGGTTCGTAATCCATTTTGAATTGTGAGTATATCCTTATGACGTCATCTCCAATCAAATTAAGGGTATAGGCAAACTATTAGCAGTTTAACTTGCGCAGGGAATTTGAATTTATTTTAAGGCCTTTAGGGATCTCATGCTCAGGCCGACTGCAAACGGACCTTCGTGTTATAGACACATCTCGGAGTAGAACACACATCATCAGAGTCATCGAGTATTCTAATCTAGTGATTACGATCGCATACTTCGGACTGGTACTGGGGATACACCCAAGTTGGATTCCTGCTACCGGTCATAGAAAATAATGTTTTCCAGAGTTTTACTAAATTTTATTAGACGAATGTCGGTATAGGTCGTCCTAGACTTTATGTTCTCTTGTCCAGTGTTTCTTTCAGAAGATTTCATTCGGGTGGATCACGAAAATGATAAATAGTGTATATCAACTCCAATAAACTAGAGTATAATATTATTGTTATTATCGGGGGAGCGGTTGAAAACTTCCGGGAAGACAAAGCCCCCCTCGAAAGCATGTCTGAAAGAAACAGTGTTGTTACCTCTCCCCGGAAGAGTGTAATACGCGGAACGTCATCTCTCAGATGTGGAAGACAGACTATACCTTTCCGTTCCGCTCATCAATGATTGTTTTTTTTTAAATAAAATCACCATGATTTCCGAAAACCTTCTTTCACTCCTTTGCAAAACACCTATTTAAGGTAGTCTTATGATTGGTGAATGCAATTTAGAGAGAGGGGATTTCTATGGTTGTTCTATAAAACCATTTATATCCCTGACAATACAAAATCAAAGTTGCGAAACTTGTGTTTGTGCCACTCGCTCAATCATAAATATTGTTCCGAATTGATGTATCGAATAATACTTCCAGGTAGCCGTGCGGTCTAAGGCGTTAGGCTCACCAATCGAAGGTCCCGGATTCGAGTCCCGACAGGGGGCATGGGTGTCTTTTAACTAGCGGCATCATTTATCTTGACGGGCCGAAGTCAACAGTTACTAGACTGGCCATTATAAAATAAAGTTATAATACTTCCTTGTGATTTGATAAGTGAAAACCATTACGTCATTTGTCGAGCTATGACGACATTTATGACGATGCAGCCATAACTTTGAGCACATGTAGCTCCATCTGTTTGTTCGCCATACAAATCTACACAACTGGACTAATCTGCACTAAGCTTTGTATGTACATTGATAGCAGTGCTCATTTTGTTCGTCTAAAATGGCATACCTTATCTCCATGTGAAACCCACACAACCCCCGTGTTCTTTAGGTTACATATAAAGAAAGTATGATGCGTTACCCTGCACCATCGAGCGGGCAGATCAGCTAGCATATAATAAGTTAGGGTGAGATAAAAATAAATAAATTAAGGTGTACCCAATGATAACGTACTAAAGCGCATAGAAAAAGGAAAAGCAACGAAGAAAAGTTTTAGCGTTAATTTACACATCGGTATGAGTATCGAAGCTGAAACGCAAAAAAAAAAAAAGTATGATTGGTTTTGAAGGAATATTAAGGTTAGTGTAAATGAACGTTTCCTAAAGGTAGATGGCAGCGCTACCTCCGTATGTCTCTCTTTTTCGTTGCACGATGTTCTAATGCTGCTCCTACAAATTCAAGCCTACAGAGTTGAAACTTTCAGGGAAGAAAGTTCGTAACCATCAAGAGTTCTACCATGCCGATTTTTCCTTGTTGTCCACTATTGAAAGAGCTTCATTGTTGTACAGAATATCAAAACCTATAACAATGAAGCCCTTTCAACAATGAACAAAAAATTCGGTGTGGATAAAATTCTTGAAATGCTTATGAACTTTCTCCTCTCAAAGTTTGAACTATCTATGCTTGAATTTGTAGAAGCAGCATTGCAATTCCGTACAACGAAAAAAATACGTTAAAGACATAAGAAACAAGAGCTGCCATCTATCTTCAGAGAACGTTATTTCACACTAAACTGAAGTATTCAAGACTATTCGGACCTAATAGAGTGCAGAAAGTGTTTTGAAACAATCCTGAAGTTATGCTTACATTTGATCCAAGGCTTACTATCAAACATACCGAGAAGCTGTAGCTTAGTTGGTAGAGCATCGGGAAGTCCTTGGCTAGATGCCAATAACGGACTATTTTTACTAAGGTTTTTCCAGGTTTCTCCTGTTACACCAGGCCAGTACAGGGATAGTACCTTCAACTTAGGCTCTGGCTGACTCTTTCACCCATCCATTCTCCTACACTATCCCGGCCGGGGAAATGGAAGCCTTAAGACCATTTTTTTTTAAAGTATCAAACACATTACAATTTATGAAAAATATTTTCTCTTCACTTCCATAAAAATTCGTTTAATACAATGCGCTCTATCGTGCACTCAGATTCATAGAAAATGTCCAATCGAAGGTGGACAATTTGGTAATACCGGAATAACACAGGGGACAATCATAGACACATGGATAGTTTATTTTAAATCCTTATCAAATGCAGGCTTACTATTACCATATTGTGCATTATATCAGACTTACAATGCGTACTCATGCGTCAACTTTTATGAATATAAGTGTACCCTTCATATTTTCCTTAAATTCATCACATGAATGTAGAAAAATTAACCCTAACATCGTTATAAAGTTTAGACAGAAGGAAATAGCTTTCCTTCACTTCTAACCTTCCCGTTTACAATTATTCAACATACAAAATATATTTCACTCGGAAAAAGAAGAATGGAAAAAAAAATTGACAGAACTAGGTCTGTAATATTCAATGCACATTCTACACAAAGCGTGTGTACAACACATGAGTACTCATGACAATGGTATAGGACAATCAAAGGACCCCAGTTACCGATGAGGAATTTCTTATTATACTAAAAGGAAAAGGGGGTATTGCGGAAAATCAAATGACTTGTCAGCTCGTCAATTGTTCTTGACCTCCTATCAAGCTACTAAATGTCAATACAGCAGGAGATCTCTAGACAGCCGTATTCAATCAACTAGGCAATTTCTAATCTCACCAGTTGTTGGTATGACAGCGATGTATGACGTTAAATTGCGCGTCAAACGCAAAGTGTAATGAATATTTTGTACTGCACATTCCAGCGAGGACTTTGAGTCCGACAATCGACATTAAATACAATTGAGATTTTGATTTAAATCTAAATAAATGAAGAGAACGCAATCGAGTTTTACAAAATGTCGTTGACAATAAATGTCGTTAATTACTGTACATTTAAAAGAAAACTTACACAACTGTTTATGCAGACACACTAATGAAATTGCGTTTCAAATAGATTCACTGTTAGTTGTTTTCACCATTTAAATATTAAGCAGATATAGAAAGCGAAGGTTAGTTTTTACTTCATCTTGCATCTACAGTATATGTCACACGGAACAAATCCAGTTTAGGGTAAGCGTAGTTAAAAGAAACAATCTTACTAACCCGAATGCCATTTAACCCCACTGAACTAATCGTAACTAATGTCAGCTACTATAACCTAACGATTAAGGCGTAAAGAACTTCTTTAAAACAATAGATGAAACCAAATAAAAAAAGTTTCAGTATAAAAGATAAGGTTAGTTCAGAAAGGAATAGAATCTCCACTTTTGAACAAAAGAAAGATATAAACCAATGTACTTTGTCAGACAATTCTAGAAAACCCTAAAATCACATAAAGATATCTCCATTACACATGCTCTCCCACTTGCCACTCACTGTGATCTTCGATAGTTTTGGCGTCAGGTCCGCTTTCCAACACTGACAATTCGTCACCTTCCAGCAGTGATTCCACCAGACTCCCCTGTGGGGGTGTCACCCCCAAATTCTCGACAACTCCCCCACCCCCAACATTATTTTTTTTGCCGTGAAAAATCGATAGAAACTGTGCAAAACTTCACTTACACCCTTCCAAATTTTGACTTTCCATCCCCTTCTCCAAGATGAAAATCCTAGCGGAAACCCTGCCCTCCAGCAGCTTCGGAGGAAAATTAGGATAGCAAACTAAATATTTTCACATTACATTCGGATGTTGAAAGTTCACAATTTGACATGTGTTTGTAGTGACCCATTTTCGGTTGGTCACAACATATCTTACTCTCTCCCCTTTTTTATGTGTCTTCGTTTTCTTTTATGTTCGTGCTTTATTGGTCATTTTTCCGTCTTCGGCTTTCTCCAAAGGGTTATTTGTCCACACATCAAAGAAGCCGAGCTACTTAGATAATACCTTTCATTGTTGATTGGCGGAATTTTATTCTTATTGTTTCTTCATTTTATTACTTAATATTTCTTAGCATATTTTTTTACATTATTTTTTTTCAACAATTTCTCTTTCGTTTAATATCTTTAAAAACAAATTAAAATATCTGATTGTCGTTTTATTTTCGTCGAGAATTTAGTTGGTTAAGCCACACCCTATTTCGCTCCTTGTTGTCTGATTTGGTTCTCTTCTTCCATTGACTGAGGCCAGTCAGTAGTTAAAACATGGTCATCGAGTAGGAAAAGCTGCACTAAAAAGGCTGTCTTCGGAAATTATATTTAAAGCAAAATTATAATGGAGCCAATGTCTAAAAAGTTTAATAATACTAAAGCAGCCTCGACTGGTGAATGACAACAATTTTGGGAAGCGTTTTCTCCAAATTCTTCATAGCAGGAGCTGAGAAACGAATTTCTGCAGTTGGCATTTTGCATCGTCCACTATGGTTGCCCCTGGAAGTGTACGACGAGAAGAATTTGTGAAGTTCATTAGTGTGTGAGATGATTTGTTGTGGTATATGTGGTGTGCATGGGTTTTCTGGTTTTCTTAAATAAATATAATATATATAATTTGTGGTTCGAAGCCCCTTTTTCTTCAGTGTGAAAGTGATTAAGTTCACCTTCAGCATGTTAGTGATTTGTGGGTTTAGTGGAAGCATGTGTGAAGTGGAGATATCCGCTTAATTTGGCAGACAGACTTTTGCACAATAAAATAGACTGTACCGAATTAATTGCAAAAATAATTATTAAGAACGCGCGAGGGAAATAGTGGCCTATTATACTGCAGAAAAGCTCGTACAAACGTATTAAATATGTCACCTACATGGAGAACTAGTGCTACTTATAATGCAATAGGTAAGAATTGTACAAATTTGGACCTATTTGGAAATTCGGAAGAACTGTACAAAAGATTGATACAGAATATATTGTAAAAAAAATGAGAAAGAGAACGAAAAAGAAACTTTTTGGACAAGAAAAAGGGTATAGATGTTCTATTATTTGTGTCATTAAATGAAACAATGTAACAATTATTGTAGACGCTATAAATAGGCATTAAGGCCTGTTGTGTCGATGAAATAAATAAATAAATAAAAATAAATAAATAAATAGGCATCGGGAGTCGGTTTTACTATCAGGTAATGTATGGTTAACATCTTAAAATTCCTCTCTCTCTCTCAGAAAACCAAGTCTGTTTCACCTACATCTAGATAGTGAAATTTCAGCAAGAAAATTTTGGTTCTTATGCGTTGAATATTTTACCTTGCACTATGGTTGATGCAACCTTTCAAATGCACGTTCTTTTCGCACTCAGCATTTTGTTTGCTTCTTTCGGAACTGGTATGTTTTAGATTGCACGAAATATCTACAGTATGTCCGTTTTAGTAGACGTAAGATTTTAACGATTCGCGATGTTTTAATCCGATTACCAACAAAGTTCAAAACTCCTACGTTGTTATCGCAAACCGTAAGCCAGTTCGCATATAGAAATTCATTCGGTATAGTTACACCTAACCCAGCTATAGTATGTCTCGACTGTGTTATCAAATTGGAGGGTAGGTTGTATTAAGTACAAAGATGGAAAGTACATACGAAATGTTTGACAATGATTTTGGAAATATTAAATTCCTGCCCAGTAGCTATATCTGTAAATTATTTTCTTTTCGTAGAGAGAAATGTTATGCTTCGATGATTGTGGAAATTTTGTTTAATTGGGCTGAAGTGTAGAATGTCTACCACATTTGAAAAGTAAAAGTAACCTAATCTTTTGGAAAAGATGTGTGTGAACTCTTATCTCTGCTCTTAGGCAGAACATTTCTGTAAATTATCAATTTACTCTTTTGAGATGTGAAATTAACAGCATCTTTAAAAACACTTTTTGATGTGGTAAAGATTCTCTTCAGAAACTTTTTTTTCCTTCCAAGAAATTTAGCAATCAGTCTTTTTGCACTGCGTTTGTCATATTTAAGTAAAAATTAATTACATTTTACCAGATATTCCTTGTGTCAAAGGTTTTATTAAGAAGTAGGTAGTTTAACATCACTGTAATATTGCTGTAAAGGTTCCCAACCTTTCGCCATTTCAGTCTGCGAAGTGTTATTTCATGTGTATATGAGAAGGTAACTCCAGATGCAGTTTAAGTTTGATATTTTAATCCGATGCTTCAGCAAACATTAGGGAATAGTCAAATCAGCTGAGTTAATCTAAATGTCGTGATAAATATTAACTAGTGCGCGGCTGCGTTGAACCTTGTGCATTTTAGAGGCCTAGTTGCGTTAGGTCACTAAAATAGCGTTTTGTGTTTGTTTTTCCTGCGAGATGTTCTTACCTGCGTCTCCCCTCCCCCTCTCTTTTGGGGACCTTTTCCTCGTGTTCTGCTTTGTGCCAACTTTCTGTTTTCTAGAACTTCTTTTCGGGCTTCTTCCATGGTACTAAACTAGTGCGTGTTTTGTTTCCGATTGTCCTGGTTGAAGTAGGGCACTGATGGGTAGGTACCCGCCCTGTATTCAGGTCCGATTGCGATTCTCTCTCTCTCTTTTCTGTGCCCTCTCCTGTGGCGTAATTTTAGATCTGAAATGTGATAGGAAGGACTTTTGTTTTTGTTTTTTTGTATATCTATATCTATCTATCTATCTATCTATCTATCTATCTATCTATCTATCTATATATATATATATATTACGATCGTTTTAGATCCCTTGACACGAAATTATGGAGAAAGGGTCCTTATAATCACGCTCGCTCCATCCATCTGTCTGTGTCCAGAAATTAAATATCAAAAACCACAAGGTTACTGAGGTGTTGTTGGAAAGGTCTTGGCTAAACTAGCTCAGAGCCGCCGGAAGTCTTGATTCGTGCAATGAGTCAGTGTTGGCAGACCATTTAGAAAAACAATTGTTCAAATTTCTTCTATACCGTTAGTCCTATCAGCACTACAATCGGCATAAATGACACTAGAGAAAAATATTGTGGGTTTCCCCGTCTCCAAACTTCTCGTTGTCAATATTGCCAACAAGTGTACAAAAATATAATATTATAGATCACAATGTGTAGAGACGTTGTTGAGGTGTCGTTAGAAAGGTCTTGTCTTGACTTGTCAGAGCCGCCAGAAACGCCTTTTAGCCACCGCAGTTGTTTTCAGTGTTGCCAACCATATAAAAATCAACAAATATATTTTCAATTTGCTTCCATCTCCCTAGACGTATCCGCACCAAACTTGACATAAACATTATTCTACACAACAAAATAATATTTTGGGTGTTCCCGAGTCTTAGTACCCCAGTTATTAGTGTTGCCCACCTATTTTCTACAAATGAATGCTGGTGTGTCTGAGATGTTGTCAAGGGATCGGAGCCTTCGCGATTATCAGCAGAATCGCAGCGCTAACTTTTTTTTACTCATAGTATTCCTAGCTTCGTTGAGTGATTCAAGGTTGAGTGAGGTTTACTTGAATTAACTTTTCTCTTAAAACGAAACGTAAGATTAGCGCGAATAATTATAATCAAGGCGGTAACGCGTACTTTCCATTTGATAACTCCTTCTAGTTTTAATGTTGTGCATTGCAGTCACCCAGCCAACTGAAATATACCTTTCCTTCACTTTTGTTTCTTTTTTATTTAAAAAAAAAATTAAACGAACACCAAGGACGAGTTGTATAACTTGAAAAATTGCCTGCTAACAATTAACTGATTTATTGTTCTCTGATGCGAAAATGTCTGCAAGTATACACACCCACACACACGAACAGATACGTGAATAGCATAAAGTGCATTATTTTGCAGTGTCTGTGAATTATTTTTTTCTACACACAGGACAATTACAATGACTATACAGCCAATACATTTTATGCTGTTTATTGTAATGATGATGATCGCATGCTGCAAAGTATTTTTTTTAATATATTACAGAGTTGCCAAATTTCATTCCAGAAAATGACTCTTTTAAAAATTTATGGGTAAGTATTATTGGGAGCTGACAATGGATTACAGAAGCAGGTACGTTATGTAGAATTAGTATTGCGATTTTACAAAAAAAAAAAAGAAAAATCGCGAAGGCGATTCAAGTCCCTTAATAATATTTCAGGCACACAAGAATTTATTTTTATGGAATAGGTTAGCAACACTGATAACAGCAGAGCTTACGAACGAGAAGACCATGAAAAGTAGAAAATTTCAAGTGAGATATTCTTTGAAGAGGCAACAGGATATACAGTAAACACTAGTAATAAACTGAGATTTTTTTTCCACTCCCTATAATATATCTTCATGATTAGTTTTCTGCGAAAATGTTAGTCGTGAAAGTGGTAGACTCATCATGGCACATTAAGATATTTCCTTTCATCTTGATGCTTTTGTCGTGTTAGCGCACGATTCATCTTCCATAATATAGTCAAAGAATTAAATTTTGTTTCTTCCTCTTCCTCCTTTTCTCTGAACTATATTTTAAATTGCATCCTTTAATAAGCAATTTCTAGATAAGCCATGGCCTAACCAGCATCTTTTCTCTTGTTAACTGTCCCCAGTATTGTTCTCGCTTTCTCTCTTCAGGACTTTCTCATTGCGCATATTCAGCTGATTTTTTCTCCTTCAGGTTCACATATCGTAGGATCCCAATTTTCTTTTTTTGTCCTTCGCTTTTGTAACATAACAATCCTTCGCTTTTGTAACATAATACATCACATGGAATATATCACAAATCTTTTCCTCAACTTTATTCTTATCAGTCCAGAGAATAAAAAAAATATTTTTCTTAGTGGCGATCTCTTTCGACTACCCAGATGCGTGAACTGTTTCTCTTTTCCAATGTTGATGCCTCCTTTGCTCCTATCAGGAAAAGATTTGGACTGGCTCTGTAGTTCTCGTATACCGGACGTGTGAATGACGCGCCAACGCTGTTTCAATATTCTCGTCCTAGTACTACAATCTGCCACTAGATGCCAAGTGCTAAGGCTCTCATTGATACCGGCTGAGTAATCTTCCAAACAAAAGCTAGTGAGCCCGTGGACAAATAATGGCATGAAGGCAGACGCAAATGATCAAAACTGGACAGAATATTTCTTATGGAAGGAGGGAGTTTCCATTCTTCAAATCGTCGAGCATATACACCAAAACTTTATTTTTTTTACTGTTAAAAATTGACAGAAACTATGTAAAACTCTACTTACATCCTTCCCAACTTCGACTTTACACCCCAATCATGAATATTCTGGCAGACTCCCTGGCGTAGTTCGGGCCTTCAAATTGGAAACAAGGACATATTTATAAGGTGATTGTGTGAGTATTTTTGAAATATATCACCACGTATGGCGGAGTACGGAGGCGCTATATTATCATTGACTTCAAAGAGTTCAGAAACTGTTAGGAACAAGTGTCGTACAATGGATTTGAACCCACTTGAATATTTTATTTCTTAAATTAATAATGTAAAATTCTTCAAAGATACACAAATTTATTCAGAAAAAATCAGATTAACAAAATTGCAAACTTTTTTTGATCCGCGAATCCAAGATACTTTGTTAGAGAACGTAAAAGAAACCTTTATATTTACTTTGCATGATAACATCAACAACTAAATTGGATGCATTCGTCCAGTAGCCTTTTGCGTCCTTTAACGATCAGAAGTTAAAGCTTGTTATGAGAATGTTTTCTCAACAGGTGACTGTCTAAATTTTGAAGAGAAGTTAAACAGAATTGCAAGTTGTTAAAGATGCAACAAACCAAAAGAAAATC
Organism: Lepisma saccharinum; assembly: GCA_022664845.1. Lineage (NCBI taxonomy): Eukaryota > Metazoa > Arthropoda > Insecta > Zygentoma > Lepismatidae > Lepisma > Lepisma saccharinum. The sequence continues at coordinate 32,747 of JAGDQP010010767.1, forward strand.
TTAACAAGAAATATAATATACGCACCGCGAATATCACATGTCTTTTCTTCTTTTCTCCCACCAGAGGTCTCAGTCTATATGGTCCTTTTTTAAGTTAAAATTATCTGTTCACAATAAAATGAATATTCTTACAAATGTATTAAGAAAAAAAAAAAAACAGTGACCACAATAGTTCTCAAAACTTCTTTACCGAGTAGGAACCTTATAAGACGATGCGATTATTAGACAGTCTATTTGTATAGCAAAGATTTGTTACTTTGTATAAATTTTGCACCAAGTTCATGAAATTTGTACAATAAATAAGTTTCCTCAACTACATATTAAATATTCCTTACTTTCTAGTGATTTTTTTTAAAAAGTGGTTTGCGATTTTTTAAAGATTTTTTAAAAAAATTAAATGCATTTTTGAAGTCGTGAGTGGAAAACAGCCATTCAGAGGATGTTTTGGAAGTCAATAATTTTCACCAATAAATATTCTGAAAGTTATATACTACGAAATTCTAGAGTGCTTTCTAAACAGAGACACACTTTTTTTTAATATAATATTTTTAAATATTTTCATAGCTTATACTTTATATATTAAATGATAATGAAGATAGTTTAATATTCAAAAGAATTATGCACTTTTCAAGTTATATTTTGGTCTTCTAAATAAGCAGTATTGCCAATCAGATGATATTCTACCGGTACCTCGGAAATTTTACTTCCTATTTGATTAAGATCAGCGACTAAACTGGTATTTTTTATTCGGTTCAGTAGATGATGGGAATATACTGTCGTCTTCGAGAATTCATATTCATTAAAAATGGCCCCATGAAAATTTTTTGTGTGCCCAAAATTTGCACAAACTTGCAACACTGAAGATATGAACGTTGCAAATGCACAACACGGAACATTAACTTTAAATTTGTATCAAATATTGATTCGTTAGTGCAATGCTGTGGAACTTGTCGGATTAGAAAGAGCACCGATCTTCCATTTTTTATGCATTTGAGTTTACAATAGAAAAGTTGCCTTCGTAAAGGTGGATAACTGACAAGCTGCGGCTACAGATTCATGCAACCCAAAGTGAAGTACCAGTAGCATGATGGGCACTATTAATGGAGATGTAGTGTTGCAAACGTCAATAAAATATTGTTGAATTTAGTACTAGTTAATAATATTTTATTGAGGACTCCATTAATAGTGTCCACTAAGATGCTTGTACTATATTATTCACTGGAAGCTACATTTTTTTGACACTGGCTATGAGCCCTCAGTTGCCTCTTTCCCAGGCTTTTGTACAGCTGACACCACAACTAATCGTAGGTAAACGATTTGGTAATTCCTTTCTGCAGAGACAAAGGTGAGATTTGGAGCCCGGGTCTCTCATTCAGATTTGCCAGATTTCTTCTCTGTTTTGTGTCCATCATTATAATTTTCTATTTATTATCTTGAACAGAACGTGGAATCTTCGCACCACAGGCCATTTTCGAAAGATGCCGCCAGTATTTTTATATTTCCTGTAATTGGTAACCTCATAAATGAGCCAGTTTTAACTATCTTGAAAACACGAGGAAAGTTCTGAATTCGATTCTCATATTTTTTTTAATGGTTTGTCCGGACATAACTTATGATGAACTCTTGAGTGTTTTGCATAGGACATTCTCATAGTAGTTCCGTTGTATGGTGTCCTTCATAGCGTACCTTGTATATATACATGTAAAAGCGTAGAAAAACACTTTCTAAAGACACACTTTTTAATACGTATAAGTGTTGGTTAAACTGACTGACATATAGGCAAACCCAATTAACACATGATCGTAGCGGGTTTCCTAACCTTCAGGATGAGTAACCCAGTGTTGCCGGGTGTAGTCAGGTTTTTTAATTTTCCAGACATATTCAGATTTGTCCTTTTTCGTGGAAAAATGACGTAGTGATGTAGACAGAAGTAAAACAGATGCCCCAGTGACAATACCCACCAACAGTGTTGTCAGACCCTCACACAAATAGGGACTTTCTATTTCATGTTCGATGAGCAGTGATACAGGTTCTCTAGTGTGAGTGGGAAATATTGCGATTACTTCTATAAACTAGTTCCGTAGGAAGGATAAAGAGGAAAAGGAAGCAGAAGGGTTGAAATACTTGATGACTTTAAAAAAAACGGAAGAAAGTATAGGTATTTGAAGGAAGATAAGTAGGAACTAGAAAAATCCAGCTGAAACCAGACGTAAGATATGCGCTAGAGACGAAGAAGAGACAAGGAAGTCATCAAAAGTTGACTTTTGAGGCGTAAAAATGTAAAAGAAGTGTGCTTTTTTTTTTTTTTTTTTTACGGTGTAGAGGTTTATGCCTGATGGTTCATAAAGTGAATGTCATGTGTTTGTTTCTGTTATTTCGTGTCCAGAATATAAATATTTGTATACAAGGACATTTGAATATGAAGAACAATAAGCTTTAATTATCTTCTTCTTTTCTCACATATCTTAAAGTTAGTTATTGATTCTCCTCCCTATACACGTTCCACTCCTACCAAGTTATAGAAACTGCAAGTGTTTTGATATGCAGTGGCATAACAAAGGGCATGACCTTTCAGTTTCGTAAACTATATGCTGGTACTGCTGATAGCAAGATGTCTGCTGTTGCTATACGGGACAGGAAGATATCGAAACCAAGTCAGCAACTACACCTGTTGTGTTCCACTGATCACACTATAATTATGGCTACTCTGAGAATTGCTTCAATATTTTCCCGACCAAGAAGAATAAGTGGTTAGCCTTCGCACTCGGAAGGTTCAGATTACGAAATCGAGGAGGCCATATTTTCCTTTTCTTCTGCCAGCCCTAATGCAGGATATCACTTATATAATTAGCAAACCATGTTTCTTCTTTATTTCTCTTTGGTAAGGGAAGAACAATAGATAATTACAAAAAAATGAATGACGATCAACGTTTCAAAGTACTTTGAAATAATCTCAATGTGTATATCTACAGGGTGTTTGAAAAGTAACCGTCATAATTTGAAGGTCGAATTTCTCAAAACGCAGCAAAAAAAAACTTTCCTTTAATAACATGTTTAAATATGCGTGGTTTCGAAGCTAGAAGGTATCCAAATAGAACCCGAAGATTCTATTTAAGGTTAGTGTAAAGCAACAATCTCTAAAGATAGGTGGCAGCACTATTTTTTTTTCTTTGTATGAAATGCAATGCAACTCCTACAAATTCAAATCTAGAGAATTCAAACTTTCAGAGAAGTTGATAACCATTTCAATAGTTCAATTTATATTTTTTGTTCATTGTTGGAATTGGTGCATTGTTATAGGTTTGGATAATCACAACAACAATGAAGCTCTTTCAACAATTAAAAAATCGGCACAGACTGAACAATTGAAATGGTTAACTTTCTTCCCTGAACGTTTGAACTCTCTAGATTTGAATTTGTGGGTAGGAACAGCAATTTCGTACAACGATAAGAATACATTAGAAACATGCGGATGGGAAACATGACCATCTAGCGTTAAAGATCGTCGTTATACACTAACCTTAAGCAAAGTATATAATTAAATGATTGCAGTATAAAGGGGATTCCTCGCGTACGAATTCCGTTATCAAGTAATTGATATTGCCAAATAAAGAAGCATAGAAATCCCATCTTGGGTGAATTCTTCAACCATAAATCATACCCGTGATTCGATATTTCTCAAAAGCAATGTTTTTCTTGGTTTGATCTGACCACTCAATTTGTAATCATTACTTTTGAAACACTCTGTATAAAAAAATCTTAATATTTCCATTACATGAATTCATAAGCTCATCGTCTAGTAATCAAGAGGTAGAGAGATAAATGGTTGAGAGTATACTTAAAACTATAGGTCCCGTCCCTACGACTTCTAAATATTCATCAGTTGGGAGGTAATGAAAAACCAAGATCGTTTCACTGTGCCCAAGAATCTTGCTGAAATTAAGAACACTGCAGTCACATTCATTGCAAGTAAGACTTGAGTTGAAGGTTAATGTATAGCAACGATCTCCAACAAAAGATGGCGGCACTTCCTCCGTATATGTCTAATGTATTTTTATCGTTGTACGAAATTTCCATGCTGCTCCTATAAATTCAAGCCTAGAGAGTTCTAACTTCCAGGGAAGAATGTTCATAACAGATTCAAGAGTTCGATCAATGCTGATTTATAATTATTGAAACAGTTTCATTTTGTTATAGGTTTTCATATGCACAACAACAATCAAGCGATTTCAAGCATGAAGAAAAACGAAAATAAAAAATCGACATTAATCGAACTCTTGAATTCGTTATGAACTTTCTTCCGTTAAAGTAGGCTTGAATTTGTAGGAGCAGCATTGAATTTGCGTGCAACGATAAAACAATACATTAGTCATATACGGAGATGGTGCTGCCATCTTTTGTTGGAGATTTTGCTTTATACATTAACCTTAATTGTTTTCATGGCCTTTTGGCATATTTATCTTAAGTCGGGATAGTGAATACCAAGCTTCAGTAGCTCAGTTGGTAGAGTTCTGGGAAAATCCCAGCAGCCGCCCATCTTGACTTAGGTTTTCCAGGGGCTTTCCTCAGTCATGCTAGGCAAATACCGGGATGTTTTCTACTATTCTCTTGAGGACTACCTTTCAAAATCCACTCCCCACCCTAACCCGACCTGAGACTAAAATGCCTAAAGATCATAAAATTCGGGATAGAGAAGGGGAGAAGTATGTTGGAAAGAAGTTGTCAATGGCATAATTTGAAGGTACTATTCCGATATTGGTCTGGTCTGACTGAGAAAAATCTCTGAAGATAATGTCTGTTAGGGCAGTTCAAACCCAAATCCTTCCGATTGTGCAGCCAATGCTATGCTAAATAAGTTAGAGTCAATTTTGATGTTTCTGAGGATATGCATTTTGAATTTTATTTATGGCCTTTAGGCATCTAAGGCTCAGGCCGGGAAAGGGGAGGGGAAAGTGTGTAGGAAGATGTCGCCCAGTGCCTAAGTTAAAGGTACCATCCCAGTATTTGGCTAGTGTGACTGAGAAAAAACCTCAGTCAGGATGGTCGACCGGTGAGATTGAACCCACTATCTTCCAAATTCTAAGCCAACGCTATACCACTGAGCCACGACCGCTCCGTCTCTCAGAATATACATACATGACCTAAAGAAACAAGAACGCTACATTCACCATTGCACTACATTAAATAGCCATTCATTGCTGATTTACCTGCAGCGATTCTTCTCTTCCAGTTTTTAAAACTTACGTAACACTTGTTGGCAAGTCAAAGGGCTTTACGACTATTGCAGACACAATCATTTGTGCATTTCAAGGAAGGTAAGTTAAAGGAGGGGGGGAAAGAGATAAAAGAAATCAAGTGTGATGCATGATCGATAAAGTTTCCGATGAATCATATTAAAAGAACAAGTCAAACTTGTAGTAAGGAAATTCCAATGTATTTTACTTCCTTGTTCAACATTGGTTGAAATGCTAAGACATTTTTTTCAATCTTTTTTCTCTTGTTTAGAAAACATCTCATTCTAGCTAATATCAATACAGAAACTATGGTATTCTTAGTCTTATAAAATTTTATTAATTACTCCCCTCTCCCTCTCCCCCATCTTTCTCTCTGTATGCGTGTGTGTGTGTGTGTGTGTGTACCTGTATGAAATTTAATATAATCTTTTAGATTACCTTCAACCAACCACACAGACAACAAACTATAAGAGGGAACTTGTTGGCTGCTACGAGAAATTTTTGAGAGCGAAGTTGGGTAAAACATTTTCCCTTACCGTACTTCCTTTTCATGTATTCACATACTTGCATACTAGGAATACTCAGTGTCAATAAATTTTTTACCAAGAAACGATAAACTAAAGAAGCCAGAAACATGAGAGATTTACCGTGCTTTAAATATTCGAGAAGAATCTCGTTTCATATTTGCAGAATAGTTTTGGTTTCTGTCCTTTGTGTTATTCACTACAGAGTAAAAAAAAAAAGTATTTTGAATAAGAAGGCTTGATTTTAAAGATACTAAAGAAGTTCTTTGTTGCCCAGTGCGTTACGTCACTCGTATTCAGAATTACATTCAATTTTATGAAAACAAATTGTCATTTGAACACTGGATTAGTGTATCAATACCCATTATAGAGGTCTATCTTCATGCCACACCAAAGACAGTGGAAGTGTATAATAGTCCTAAGTAGATACGTTTAATTGAATTTGAATTTAATTTTGAAGGTCTTTAGGTAACTTTGGCTCAGACCGGATGAATGCATGATGATAGGAGAATTGGTGGCGATATGAAGAAAGTGGGAGAAGCCCAAGAAAACACACTCACCTGGTGTTTATCCACCACAAAGACCCCATGGCACGAGCAGGGATCAAACCGACGATCCCATGCAACAGAGGTAAGCGCTCTACCAGTGAGCATCCCACATGTTAAATATTACTACTCTAGATAACCTGTGATGTGTAAAGAAAATTTTATTTTAGCTACATTTTTCCTCTAGATGAGAGAAGAGACTCGTTATTTTATAATCAAAGTAACACAGGTTTGATTCCCTATGTCATCATTAGGAACGCAGCGGCCATTGGTCAGTTAAAAGAGCTTTGGATTTTCGTACTCAAGGGGTCCGGGATTACTAAGGGTTTTCCAGGGATTTTCCTCGGTCACACCAGATAAATGCAGGAATGGTATATTCAACTTAAGCCTTGACCGACTACTTCCTACATCCTTCTCTCTCCCCATTTCGGCCTGAACCACAGATGCCTAAATACCATAAATAACTGCCATAAATAACTTTTAAAAGATTGGTCATTAGGACTTTCATCTCAATCCAATAGAAGGCAATGGAAAACCACCATCGGTCTGCCATGCCCAGGATTTTAGTGTCCCAGGTATCTGTGAGGGTAGAGCATCCTTTATCATTATATTTATGAGTAAAGTAGGTAACTTTGTTCTAGGTTTTTCAAACCTTTCACGCCTCTCAGGGATGACATCACTCGACAAACACTCTTTGAAGAAAATAAAAACTGGTGTAGGTGCCATACCAGCATTTGCTTAGTAAACTGAGGGAATTCCTGTAAAACCATAGTCACTATGGCCGACAATGCCTACTCAGTGACGATCTGAATCCAAGATTGTAACCACCAGACCACACAGATTGGGAATCACATTGAAACATTTAATCATACAAGAATGTGTCTTTCACTTTACACGTGCCGACCGAGGTGGTCGTGCATTCTAAGGTGCTATTATACTGTCGAGCTTCCTGATTACAGTAAGCTGATCAGCAAGCTCGATAGCTTAATAGCGCAAAGTATATACTCGAGCTTCCTCGATAGTAAGCGCCGTGCAAACTGTTGAACAAGCTGATCAGTAAGCTCGATAGTGTAATAGCGCCTTTAGCGTCTCCAAGGCAGCGGATTCGAATCCCGCCTGGGGAATGAATGAGGATTTTAACAAGTATTGCACTCATATAATCGTGATGGGCCGAAGTCAAAAAAAAGTTATTAAAATAGACCATACAAATTAAAGGTTACCGAAGTTTTAGTACACATGCTTCCGTTTCTTTTCCTTTCCTTACAGAATGCATTAAAGTACAGACTGAAACACTCTGCACTGTATTTTTTTTTCTTTTTAAAGGAATGAATAAAGAAGCTCTCTTTAAAGCCGAATTGAAATGTGTTTCACATTAACACTTAATGCATGAAGAAGTGAGAATTTGCGCGAAGCGTGTCTGTTGTTGCATGTAAGCATATAGGTACAGAAACCATGCTTAATACTTGAGAATGACTTAGCAAGATTCAGTCTTAATAATTACAAACAAATATGTAAAATTTGAATTGTATTTATGGCTTTTAGGCATCTAAGGCTCAGGCCAGGATAGGGGAGGGGAAATGATTCGGGAAGGTGTCGACCAGGGCCTATGTTCAAGGTGCCATCCCGGTATTTGCCTGGTGTGACTGAGGGAAAACACCTGGAAAAATCTCAGTCGGGATGGTCGGTCGCTGGGTTCGAAGTCACGACCTCCCTAATGCTACGCCAACGCTCTACCACTGAGCTACGGCTGCTCGATAAATACGTAAAAATATTTGAATGTTTTGAGGTTGAAAATTATGTGTGGAATAAAGTTTGACTTTAGAAATAGTCCTAGAAACAATTTAAACAACGTAGACGTATTTACCCTTACATGTAAGAAGAGTTAGTTACATCCAGGGATTCTGCTTGAATTTTCAGTTTGAGAGGTGTAAAGCCAGAGTTAGAGGGACGTAAGTAGAGCTTTTGCAGAGTTTCTATCGATACTTAACAGTGAAAAAAATAATAAGTTCGGGGGCGGGTTGACGATTTGGAGGGGTGACACCCCTCTACTGGGGAATCTGACAGAATCCTTGGTTATATCACTGTCTCACTTTTATAGTTTCTTCTACAAAGACGGCAGAAATCAGAGATTCTGCTGAGATTTTCAATTTGGGGGCTATAAAGTCAATATAGGGGGATCTTCACTAAATATGGGAGGTGTGAATAGAGTTTGTATGTTTTTTCTTTATTAATTTTTAAAAGTGAAAGCAATTAAAACTGAGAAGTGTACGAGAATTTAAGAAAGTGACACCCTCTTTGCGGGATCTTGCAGAATTTCTGTGGTGGATACGGCCTATATGGTTGGAGGTAACTGTTGACAAGCTACGAAGTTGTATTTAAGAGTTTTCACCAGTGCATTATCTCCCTTTCTTGCTAAATTCAAATATGGATGCAGATAAAGAAACAATGTGTCTCCCAGCCAATAGAAAGGTTATGCGTACTATTGTTGTTGAGATAATAATAATAATAATAATAATAATAATAATGACTTGAGAATGAAACCCAAATTCATTTTCAGAGAGCGTGTATTATATAAAGCAAACGTTGAAGTCACTGATAAACACTTTGGGAGTCTTCGAGATGTGGATTTGAAGGAGAATAAAAAGTGAGATAAGCATAAAATTACGTAATGAGGAAGTACTGTAAAGAGTAGGCGAGAGAAGAGCAATGCTAAGACAATGACGTAGAAGAACAAATAGTGATTAGGATGTTGTTAAGCGGAGATTAAATAGTAAAGACAACATTTGAAGGAAAAGGAAGAAGGCAGATGCAGCTTCTTGACAATATTAAGAAAGATAAATCGCACGATAAAATAAAAATAAAAGATCTAGATGAAGAAGAACAGAGAGGATAAATTTGCCTTCAAGGATTTGTTGCTTTCTAACAGAACACACTGCCAAAAGGTTTAGGAAATAGGAAAGTGTCTTAATATATTCAGTGATGTCTCAGACAAATGTTCGTATTTGCAGTAATGTGAGAAAAACACCGAGAGATTTCTTTTGTGGTACTGAAAGTTTTCAATTGTCAGTTCGTGTGATGTTCACACATGCGAAGAAAGAGAGAACGGCTTCTTATCGTAACCAAACATGAGATTCTGATCAAGTATTTGCTGCCGCCACTTTTTTTTATCATAAACTTTAGCAGAAACGGGAAATATTCTGAAGGGTTGCCATCTCTAATTAACAAATAGAAAAAAGTGATTAAAACATGACGTAAGTCGTGGAAATAACTTTGTTTATATTTCGGGCTTCAGACAATGTATTTGTAACCTTCTACACTTCTATTTTCATCTTATTCTTTATTACTGGCAGTTTAGCTCAGTCAGTAAGACTTCTAACTGAACGACCCATGTTCAAATCTCGCTTGAGGCTTTTATTTTTTTATTTTTGTCACAGCATTCCTGAAAATTGATGATGGCTGTTTTTTTTTTATTATTAAAAAGTTACTGGAAATTTCCAAGCAGCTATGGTTGCCTAGTATATTCCAGGAATGTTTCGGAAAATGTTTATCAGTGTACCAAGAAGGTGATAATATCCATTAAACTGTCTGAACACAATGGTAAAATCATGTTTGCGATCGTCGACACTTCAATCTGTCTTTAAAAAGTACAATACTGACTATACCACTTCGAATTTCATAGATTTTTATCTTCAGAAATTCAATATTCGGATATACAGAAACACCGAAGTTCGTAAATTCTAGGTTTTGCCAGGAGCCCCAAAACTCTAGAATTCATATACACTAAAACCTCGTTTATCCGGAACGATTTTCGAAATATGAAAGTCATCTTCCGTCGGTTTTGAAATACTTGTATATCGTCTGCAAATGAGTACATCTAAGTAATTCTCCGCAGGTATTGTGTAATGTTACACTGTATTTGCTTTCAATTAAAAAAAAATGTCTGATGTAACACTAAACCATTCCATTACTATATTTCCGCGCTTGCAAACGCTTATAATATAAAAATATCGTACATCTGAATTATCCGGAATTTCGTATACGGGTCCGCTCCCATCAAATCTGGATAAAAGGGGTTTTAATGTAGTCCAATCAATCTTCCGGAAGTTGAAGACTTCGACCTCTGAAATTTGTAAATTCCTCACCTTCTGAAATTTCAATATTTGTAAATTTCAGAGTTTGTAAATTGCGACTTTCCACAATTCCAAAGTACCATAAAATATTAGGCACTGATCATTTGAAATTCCGGAGTCGCGTAATGACAGAATTTTGGATTCAGATTTTAAACTTTAGTACGTTCTTCAGTTGTGGTATTTCTACCTTTTGTGCTCGGAAGATATTATCACATGACATGGCAAATATAGCGTAATAATTAATATTATACTGTTGACAATATATCGAGTCTGAATTCACTTACCTGGTTATCACACGACTCCAAAATACTGAAAACACACATTCACATCAGTTATTGATATATCCAAAAAATGAAACATTATAATACCAACACAATACAACACGAACAACAAACACATGCACAAACGCACATCACATGTTACACACATCAAAGTAAAGATATACAATAAACAAACAACACTCCCGCACGTCAACAAAAGCACCTGTCCGTAGTCTACATCCGCACTACTGAAAATATAAGCAGACGCAAACACCTTCAAACTGGTTTTTAGACTTTAAATAAAAAAAAATCGCGGTATCCTCTCCGCACATACTAGTCTCGCAACACAAGCCGTCAATTTCATCGAGCATTCCCAAGACAACAATTTCCAACTGGGAAACTCCAAGTCACTGAGGAGGTCAGTCAAAGGCATAGGACCTTGAAAAGAAAAACATATGCCGCGGAGAGCAAGAATTTATGTTTTTTAATCGTTTTCTGCAAACTATGTAAGAGTATGGGACCTGTTTGATGGTGCTTAGTCAGTACGTTTTCGGAGCGAGGCGGGAGGGCATCTCTCTTTTTCTTAATCATGTACCTCACTAAAGCAAGTTCTCTTCCGGCAATCGTTAATGACATTCAGGCTTTTTTATTCTCTTTGTTTCCTTTCTAGCAGTGAAAAAACTGCTAATTATTTATCCTGAACCTGAAACACGGGGTTCTGAAGAGTGAAGAAGGTATGTGAAATAAAAAGTGTCTGTGCTCTGAATTTCATAATCTCGAAACTAATACGGGAAGTTGAGAAAGAGGTAGAGAGAGAGAAAAAATAATCTCATGTACGCTTAATGTTTACATAACCAGTTCCTGGAGCTAAAGCTACGAATTACACACAAATAATATTCTCTCTTTTTTCCCCCTACTTTCTGGTTCATTTTCGTGAACGTAATTTTACTCATAATTTGCATAAAACTTTCCTAAGTATTATGTATCAATTATTATAACGTTAATGTGCTCTTTGCACGAAAATAAGTCAAATAAGCGCGAATATAGGAAACTTGTAGCAAAAGGACTTCTACGAAATTTGGTCTTGAAGAATTCCACTAAATGTAGCCACTGTGACATAAATGTTCGTCTGTACACGGAAGAAAAAAAAATAACAGGAAATTCTATTGAAATTAACGCTGTCCATT
>JAGDQP010010767.1:44726-54834 GCA_022664845.1 Lepisma saccharinum
TACTAGAAGAAGTCTTGTGACAATTAGTTTCATTCTGATAAATTTTATTTAACATATTATATTGTAGTTTAAAAATATGACTGAAAGTAGTTAAGTTATCAATGCCAAATTATTTTCTGTTGTCTTTGAACAATAATATAAAGTGTTGGAGATTGATTCGAGAACGGATAAATACAGCCATTTATTTTCTTCTGCGAATTTTCATCCCCATACTTTCTCCAATATCGGTCTTTTACTTCTGTCGACACTCCCCCATTTACATCAGCCTATGCTATACTGATACTGTAAAGCATACGTCAAGAAGCCAAACTGTCTAAACTCTAATATGGGTCTGCTAGGATTATTCGAATGGCATTTTAATCTGATAACACGGCTTATTTGAAATACCAATGTGCTTATTTCAGTTTATAATATTCGCAATACGCTATTTGAAAGTAGCACCTATCGGGAACACCACTCGTTTCTTTTTGCTTTAATGTATGGACGTGCAGCTGTAATCCATACTTATCAATTGGTTCTTTTAACCACTCAAGAGCAGTATTGTAAACTAATTGATTCGTGTAGCTGCGGAGTTCCGTAAATACTATTTTCAATTTCTTTGTATTTGATTATTTCCTTGTACAAAAGTTCAAAATAAGTAAAATTTTTGTCACGTATTGTATACTGTTAAATTTTTTGTTAACGTTGCTAGGAATTTTCAGGGAGATTTCTAAGAATTTTAGTATTTCATGTTGTTTCACTGTAATGGAGGAAAACTCGCATGATTATCTGGATATTTTTCGTTTTCAGTTCTGCACCTGCGCAGAATGAGAAAACTATTTCTTATATCGTAGCTGTGCATGCAATGTTGATTAAGAGTTTCCTGCCGCCATTTCGTCAGTTCTTATTTTGGTAGAAATGGGAAAATTTTGAGTGAATGGGAATTCCGAACGCAAATAACAATTACATAAATTATTAAAATGTGGAATAAATCGTGGGATCAACTCTGTTGATATCTTCGGGATTCAGCCAACATAATTCTAACACTCTATACTGTTTTAACTGGAAATTTAGAGCTGTCAGTCAGTACGACGTTAGATTTTTCAATAAAGAACCCATGTCAAATCTCCTTTAGACTTCTTTTTTTTTTTCTCTCTCTCTCTCTCTCTCAACATTTCTCAGAACTGTATGACAGATGCCTTTATTAGCCAAATTACTGAAAATTCCCAGGTTGCTATGGTTGCCTAGCTTTTCCCAGGAATGTTTCGGAAAATCTTTGACATTGTACGTTCATTTATTTCTATAAATCTGGTTAAAAAAAATCGATTGAAACGTAAATTTTTCATTTTTAACGTAACAGTTATTCTAACTAACTCTATGACTTATAGGACTTGCAAGTTCATCGCTGCAGTAACAAACGCTCGCCATTGGATTCTATCCTGGGCAATATCAAGCAAGTTTTCATCCAGAACGCCTACTACTCGAAGATCTCTTCTAATATTGTCCTCCCAACGACGTCTCGGTATTCCCAATGGCCTCCTTCCATCCGGCCTTCCAAACAGGATAGAATATACTCTTCGTTTTCCCCCCATCTGAGCTACATGGCCTGCCCACCTTAGTCGTCTCGATTTCATTATTTTTACAACATTTGGTGAATCGTACAGTCAGTGGAGTTCTTCACTACACTGCAAAAAATAGCTGTGTTAATTCAACACAATGCGGTGTCCCAGCGTGACTACCACTTTTGTGTGTTAAATCAACACAACACACGGTGTTGATTTCGGTACTGTGAAAAAAAGTAACGGCTACAGTGAGATTTGAACATGGGTTGCTCAGTTAGAAGTCGAGCGTCTTACCGACTTGGCTAAATCGTCAGACAGAAAAGGCACTAGATGCAAACGATATTCATTGAACAATATTTGAATTAAACGACTATATTATAGATTTAAACTGTGTATGGGATCAAATAAATGTTGCTGAGCCCCCAAAACAAACTAAGTTACTTGCACGACTTATCCCATGGTTTAATTACATCCTATTTGTCAACTGAGAACCAGAGTTCCCATTCATTGAGAATATTCTATTGCTATGAAAGCAAGCAAGATGGCGACAGCCAAACACTTGAGGAATATTACTGGTTTCTTGTCGTAACATGTCAAATGCTGCGCTTGCTTTCATAGAAATGGAACATATTCTCAATGAATGGGGACTGTGATCCCTAATTGACAAATGGAAAAGTGATTAAATCATGGCATAAGTCGTGAGAGTAACTTTGTTTGTGTTTGGGATTCAGCAACATTTTTTTATATTGTTTCAATCTAGTGCTTTCTTCGTCTGACGATTTAGCGAAATCGGTAAGACGCTCGACTTTTAACTGAGCAACCCATGTTCAAATCTAGCTACAACCGTAACTTTTTTCTCCCAGTACCGAAATCAACACCATGCGTTGTGTTGATTTAACACACAAAAGTGGTAGTCACTCTGGGACACCGCATTGTGTTGAATTAACACAGCTATTTTTTACTGTGTATGGAGTCTCCTTCACTCTCCAGTCATATCGTCCCGTTTCGGCCCGTCTATCTTTCTCAAAACCTTATTTTCAAATACACGTAATTTATGTTCATCTGCTAGGGTCGTAATCCAACTTTCGTAACCGTAAAGTATTACCGGCCGAATAACCGATCTGAATATTTTCAATTTCGATTTCCTTGATATTAATCGCGATGTTAGAAGTTTTTGGACTGAATAGAAACATGCGTTCCTCGATACTAACCGACCTTTTTTATTTCTTCCGTGACCTCATTTTTGCTTAGAAATAGCAAAACATAAATGATACGTATACCAATTTTGCAATTTTTGATATAACATGGATCCGTTTCCATAATATAAATATTTTTGTGTCTCTCACTTATTGGTATTCTATATATCCTAACTAGAGCTATATATTACTTTAAAGTTGTACTGGTTTTTTTTCTCTCTATTTCAGAATATTGTTTCTATTCTAAACTCTAAATGATATGTAACAAACTATGTTAATGTCATATTAATATTCTTGTTCTTGTACTGAGATCTGAAAGCCTGCATACCCATTTCAAATAAGTCAAGGGACGGCAACTTCTAAAAGTCTATCGTCTTTCGAGACTCTCGAGACGAGACCGAGACTTACGTGTCGAGACTCGAGACCGGAATTTTCAGATCGAGACGAGACCAAGACGAAACTGTCCTAAAAATTCGAGACGAGAACGAACTGATGCCAGTCTCATTTCGTCTCGTCTCGATACCATCCCTAGTTACCAGGCCGAGGATTGATTAATTGAATTGTTATTAACGTCCTAAACGAGCTGGTAGGCTACTAAGGACGGGACCTACAGTTTATCGTAGGCTCCAAACTACTTGTGTCTCCACCGAACCAGGGATCCCTTGATTACAAAGCAGCGAGCGTTACCACTCACCATGTCCAGGAACTCCACTAAAGGCGGAGGGAGATTTTAGTTTAGGAATAACATGTATTGTTTTGGCTCTGAACGATTGCAAAAGAGTCCTCAGAAGCATTAAAACGCATAGTAGACCTATGCGTGATAAGGTTTTGATATCTATAGGCAAATAATAGGAAAACATAAAGCGTGACACATCAAGTATGCAATCAGTTGGAAGGGCCAGTATGTAAGCTTGAAACAAACTTAAACCGAAAATCTTAGTGACACTTTCAAACTTGCAGCAAGTTGTCATTACGCGTTTGCTGCAAGGATACAAGCTGATAGGTGATAATACCAATAATAAATATTATGTCAGGTATTCCACCTACAATGATCCTTCCTTGGACGGAGCTGTAGAAATAATACTATTAATCTTTAAGTGCAAGAGAGCCAAGATGCCCCAACCCTGACACTCCACCATAAAGGTGTTCTTTCAAGAGTGTTTCTCTCTTGAGAGAACGTCAAAGCGTTATAAAAAGAACAGAGAATTTAATACAAGATTATATTCTGAAATCAGAAATTGAAACACCCTATTTATACACCTTTAGATTTGTTTATATAACAACTTGTACATTTTATACCTGAGTTACTTTACCTTTATACATTTAAAATGACACAAAATGTCTTCTAACATTACTTTCGCTGCATAAGGCATTGATGAATAATTATTTAGCAAGTTATTAAATAACGGAAATATTAGCTGTAGTATTTTCTTTTCTCTCACTTGCTTTTAATAGACATTGGGCTACTGTAGTGACATCTATTGTACAACTTTTCTACACTATAGGCAAACCCACGCAGAATAATAATAAATATCGCGTGTCATGTTTACAGCAAGTTTGATTTTAAATTGACACGTAACACGTTTGCAATTTCGCGTTTGCAGCACGTTTACTTTCAATTAACAAAAGCAAATTTGACATATCAAGCTAGAATCAATTGCCATGCAAACTTGCTGCAAACGTCTATGTTATTAGGAACCAAGTTGGTAACACTGACCACCTGATGGCAAACCCTGTATCTCGAAAACGAAGTGGAATTCGAATCATGTTCATCGCAACTTTCTTTTTTTACTTGTTTCGATGTCAGGAATCACCTCCCGAAAGCAATGTATTTTGTTATGAAACACCCTGTATAAACAAAAATAAAGTTTAACATCACGGCATGTGAGCTAATACTAACAGATCATTGTCCTTTAAAGGAAGCTTGAAAATCATGTCCCGTTTTGTGCTTACGTTGCAACATCGTCTAAAATGACAGTGTCCGATTATATATTACCCTCTTTCATCTTTATAAAGCGAATCTTTAACAGCAATATTCTGTCATACGTCTTTAGTTGGAAACAACCACAACGCTGTCACTTTGGCATGTGTGTATCTCGCAATTCTCCATTGACAAATGGCCACTCTCTACTCCCCTCCCATTCCATCTGGGTCTTCTCTTAAGTAACCATCAAGAAATTTTGCGCATAAAAGAAGAAACATAAACCATATCCTTGTATATATGTACACATTGTTTGTTTTTCTTCTTTATAGTGATACTCTAATTTGGTGATTCAAAATAATTCAGCAGTATTAAACCTTTCTCTGTTCCAGTCTTTTATATCGGTTCTCTTTTTATATACAGATGATTTATAGGGATACCATAAGATGGCCTCTCTTGCATAAAAGCAGTAGAGCGAAAAAAAAAGTGTATTTTTTTTATAAAGTGGGCAATCAGTCTTTTGTCAGCAATATGTTACATTTTTCTATGTTACATCTGCCCTGGTTGTGAGCATCAAAAGCACTTCCACTTGACTGATTTGTTCTCCAGATTCTAGTTGTAAACATTTTTTTGTCGTTTGACAAGTATTCATTTATATGTGTCGACAATGAAGTATATGTTATCATAAAACCATTTTTTAAAAATAAGTATTGCGAACTGTCAAACTGGGCTAAATATATGTATACAGGACAAGGTTACTGTTCTTTTTTTCTGTCGCCGTATTTTTTCTCATTTCCAAACCGGGTTCCAAAAAAAAAAAAAAAGTGTATTGATATTATGCATCAGTCCTATTTTTGTTATTGGATAATGGGAATGGTCAGCACGTAACCATTTATTTTACTGACTTTCCCGTGATGTAGTGGGATATAAATCCCAAATCTAGATGTGGAAGTCACAAAACACGTATCATAAACCAAGAAGATTATATATATGTGCCTGACATTATGAGTGGTGGTAATATTAGAACTATATCACGTATTTGTTTACATATTTTGTAATGTTTAACAGTTTCCTGCGTCTCTAGGTCAGGCACGTCAGCTATGGTGTGCTTAACTGAACAGAAAAGGATACGTATTTTAAATTTTAAAAAACATCCTCTTGCGTATTGTAAATTTAATCAATTTTTATCGCTTCTTTGACGTTTTATCATTTCCGATAACCACTTCAATTGTTTATATAATTTTCGTAAGCTATAGCGGAAGCGGGGATAAATCCTGGGTCATCTCCATCGTGACTCATGTACCAACTCATGAGCTCGGTCCTCACGCTCACTCGCAAGGCGATGGTGAGTGTGAGGGCAAGTGAGTTTTCAACGAAATGACCACCTCTGAAATAAACAAAATTCGTCACTTTTCTTGCTATATACAGAAGATGTTCTATACAAAAGAGCATGTGTCACTGTTTATCAGCACATTGCAAACAAAAGATATACAAGAGTTTAAACTCATTTATGGCCTTTAAGCATCTATGGCTCAAACCGGGAAAGGACGTGGGAAGAATTCGGTAAGAGTCTGAGTACAGGGTACCATCCCGGTATTTGCCTGGCTTGACAGGAAAATCCCGCAAGATTTTCAGTCAGGATAGGGGGATCCTGGGATCGAACCCAAAACAAAACCTTCCGGAATGTGAAGGCAACGCTTTACGAATCGCTCAGTTTGAGCACAACTAAGAAATATTCAGAAAAAAAATGTGTACAAATCACGAAAAGTAACTGTGTTATTTATTACCGTGTGTGCACGGTCCCTTATCTTAAGTAGTGAATTAAAACTTTAATGTAAAATGCTAAACAGGATGACTCAACAGAAGCGTGGTTGTCTCCTAATAGGTAGTCCTAGTTTTGAAAGCCTGATCCCCGTTACCCTTACTGAAGGTTTATCTGTTGTTGTTTTTCGATCCTATGAAGCAATTATCGGGAAACAACCATGAATTCAAGTTATCTTTAAGAGAATGAAAAAGGTGTTCTTTTTACACGACAGCTACTACAACGTGATTGCTGTACTAAATCTTACATTATCTATACTTATCAGATTTGGCGGTTCGTTAGCTTTTGTTCTTTCCGCACCTGGACGTAGAACTAACTGTACGCCATTCTTATTATGACAAGAATGTGGTTTATAAATACACTGTGAAGATATGTGGCAGCTGAAATCTTTCTACTTATCTACAACATGTCAGGGGGAGGGCAACGTTTAAAACGATCCTTTACTTTAAGCACTGTCTTTTCTTTGACACAGCGTTGGCATTGCATAAAAAAGGTTCTGGGATCGATCTCAGTGGCCGCATTCTTCACTGAAGCTTTTCTAGGGTATTTCCTTAGTCACACCAGGTAAATGCAGGATGGTACCTTATCATTTGCTGTATTTTCCCCAACCTGGGCCAAAGACGCCTAAAGGAAGTAAATAAAATTCAAATCTTTAACTCATTTCCCGACGTCATAGAATGATGAAATTGTACACAGCGACGTCACATAAGTCGGGTGAAAAGCATATTTTAATAATTGTGTTTAAATGTGGACTTATTTATCCTAAAATAAGTACTAGCCTGTAACGAGGTTGGATTTGGCTGGTTGCCGAACATTTTAGGATTTGGGTCACAAAATTTTAGGTTGAAGAAAAAGTATTCCAACACGGAAATAACTCAAACAAAATAATAGAAGAAAGACTTTTTAAAAATATACTTTTCTTAGACAAATCGTACTAAAAAGTAAAAAAATAATTTTCTTTATGTATGACTAGAAAGAAAAGAATGGGGCGCACTAACTCAAGAATTTATAAAGTGACTGTATATGAGAGCGCGTCCCATGCTTTTCTTTTTAGTCATGCATAAACAAAATTATTTTTTTACTCTTTAGTACGAATTGTGTAAGAAAAGTGTGTCTTTAACAAGTTTTTTATTATTATTTTGTATTTTATAATACAATTATCCAGTCCACAAATAAGTTATTTCTAGTTTTGTAGTGTTTCAGAATATAGAGGTATATCTGCCCATATTCGTATTAAAATCTAATTAATAAATCAACTGAGGCGGTCTACGTAAAAAAAGACATATAGGCAATATTGTTCTAAGTTTTGTAGTGAGCTGAAAACTTCGTAATTATTTAAAAGGGAATCACTCAAGGGACGGACGTATTTTGGGGGGTCCAGGGGGTCCGGAGGCTCAAAAATTCAGTTTTATAGAGAAATATTATAACTTCATGCGTAATTATATATATTTAATATACATTTCATGCCCAGATACACCTTGAACACCCCACCCGGAAGCCCTTGGACTCCCCCCAAAACCAAATTCTGGATACGTGCCTAAATCAAGGACTCATCCATAAGAACACTAGTTAATCCATCAGTAAAGGTTTCCATCAAGTACAATAAAATCTATATTTTGGAAAACCTAAAGCGTTATGTGCCTGACGAGTATAATAGGGGCTGTGCCGGGGCGTAAGTACTATGGCATAAAAGCACGCAATGCAGGGGGCTCGACCCTTCCAAGGCGGGCTTTCACCCTAGCCTTTCAATGGGCCGAATCGACTTCCTACCCTTGCGGAGGGGGCCATAAAATGTAGTTACGGTCTTGGCAGTGTGGAAATTAAACTATTGAGCCAGGGGGGATAAAACATAACGCAGGGATTTCAACCAGAGAGAGAGAGAGAGAGAAGAGGAGGAAGACATGTAGTCTCATTTTCTAATAGGGGTTAGGGGTTATTAAATCAAAGCAATAATACTAAAACATTGACATTAAGCTAGTTCATAAACATTACAAAGGAAATGGCTTCCAAATAGGCTTCTTAGCTGCTAGTAAAAGTTCATATACCCTTGTCACTTCCATGAAAATAGTTTCAACTTCTGCCAAATAAGAATGTTTCGATTATCTATGTAATCTTGATCGAAATATCTTCTAGAGGAAGAAATTTATCCCAGTCAGGGACGAAAAATAAATTTGTCAGGATGGGAAACTTATTTGCGAGGGGGGGTATCTCGGGAAATCCCGGGCATCTCCCCCCCCCCCACTAATTCGCACACTGGTTTTTGGGCCTGTGAACATTGAACACCAAATTGATGACTAAATTTACTGTGAGATGATAGCTTTTGTTTCACGGATATAAACTTTTATTTCAGTGTAATAAACTTTAGAAAAATCTAATTGATAGTGTATGCGGTCAACACTGAGTTAGTTTAGAAACATAAATGAATGGGCGCATTCAACAGACTAAGGTCTAAGCGCTAAGAGGACATTTTAACCGTATTGGTTGCTACCTATAGGCAAACTAATAAGATTCAATTGCTCTCTGAGTGCTAAGTGGTACCTTAGTCCGTTGAATGCGGCCAGTGACAAATAAATGTGGTTTCTGTACTTTTTCTTAAATTTTTAAAAAGGACACCAGTTCCCAAACTTCACTGACCGATAACTTATTCATATAGGTTTCCAATAGTGATACAATTTAGTGACTCAAATCACTTTTGAACCATTCGAACCTGCTCACTTCCATAGAATTAATCTCACTTTATTATTTTCCACTTTAAAACATTCTTCTTGATTTCCCCAAAAACGTAGACTGATGCTGTTTTAAAAACATACGATTTAATCATAGCAGCTACATCGTTCATCATATTCTGTGTTTGCATTATGTGTCTTTTCATATTATTGCTCATATTTATCGTTTGAGAGAACAGACAACATTCCTGTTGATAAGGCACAATCCACTGTGATGGATCCTAGAACACTTTGTACAAAAAAAAAAAAAAAAAGGTGGAAATTGTCTGTTACTGTCGCGAAGAAAAGTAAAAACAATTTTTGATGGGACGAGTTCACATAGTGTCAACAACTAGTAATTAATTGTACACAATATGTGTAGGATACATAAAAAAAGGTATGTGGGATTAAATGTAAACACACATGTGGACGGCGATGGTCTTTCAATCAGGTTGACCAGACCTTCCTCAATATCGAATATGCAAACACGTAACGTAAAATACAGTTTTTTTTGTTTGTTTTTGTTTTGTCATGACCGTATGCAAATATGCTTTGGGTATTAAAAAAAATGAGAGAGAGAAGGAACATATCACATAGAATGGAGAGACTGGATGCAATTAAAATGAGCAATCGTAAACTGAAATAATCGTACTGGATTTTTTTTTTTTTAAAAAAGTAAGTACCACATCATGTTTGTATAGATGCAATTAAAATGCAAACGGTAGCGTAAGCGGATGCTTTTTTGTCAGGCAGGTTTTCGCTTAGGTTTATTATTATTAATTACATTTTCTTTATGCAATCAGAGCTGAAACGGGTTACCGACTCAATATTTGGACCGGGTCTAAGCTTAGGACCCGGTCTGACCCGGTGACCTGGAGGATGAAACAGATTTAATTCTTTCCTCATTATACACACTTGTGTTT
>JAGDQP010010768.1:0-54834 GCA_022664845.1 Lepisma saccharinum
CTCATCACAACTATCTGAACAGTGTTTGTAGTACGCAATCTCATCGTTTGAACGCCATCTCGTTGAACCCGATCGGACTTATACAACGCGAGATACAGATCACTGAAGCCATCTATTGGCAAAATAATGGATTACTTTTTACTACACCAGATATTATTTAATCTTCGTTGTGATGTTGTTTATTCTGCATCTATTTGTTTGTTTCTTACCGAATTTAAAGCACGGGGAGGCGTAGCGGACCGGAATGCATTAGTTATAAAACAGACAACATAAGTAAAAGAACTATTAGTACATATTTGACACACTTGGATATACTTACTTTTCTCTGAAGAAACAACATTGAATATTCCTAAAAGACCAAACTACTTAGTATCTATGGGAGGACATGCTGATATAAGACATTGAAATATGAACTGACATTTTACTATTTTATTTGACTAACATGAACTACTTTCATAGCTGGTAGTCTTTCCATTTGTCGCCCGGAATTGAGAGTGATTTTGAGCAATATGTTTACTTGTATATTTGAGAATAATGCCCTGATACACACGTATATTCATTGTAGGAAGTCTCAGTCTTCACATAATTGCGCACAAAAATAACCTTAATACTGTCAATAACACTAGCACATTCTTCTTCTTCTTTTCCTATTACACGCAAATATACTAAAGTTCGTGATTATTGTAAAGTTCATAGGAGAAACGCGAATGTTTTGCTTTTATGAAGTTCACTAATAAACTTAGATAAATTTAGACTCTGATCACCTTCTAACACACAAGCGTACGTTAACTGTTCAGATTTGATGTAGAGTGGTTGACGAAGGAGTTAAGACTGACTTCTTGATTTAATGTTCAAGTTGGTTTTATTGATTTCAAATTTTCGTGTCCTTCTCAGGATGAGCTCTGGATGCTAATGGGATATAGTAAATTTTCACAATTTTGTTATGCTGTAACTCAGAAAATCTGAGTTCCCAGAGATGGATAGAAATGAAATTACAAAATAGGAAAGGAATTTTAGGAAGGAGTAACACTGAATCTTCTCATGGGAGTCCACTTGTTATTGTCGTGGACTTTGTGAACTAAACTTGAAGACGGTCTTAGGGTCAAAAGGGAAGGTTTTTTTATATCATTCTTGTTTCTAATCGAAGAGACAGCTTGTAAAGTTTCTGATGGGAGATAACGTGATTTTCCAAGGTAAAGCTGTATACACAATTTCAAAGTACTTGTTGTATAATTTCGCGTGTTAACATTCACATCACTAATGATTTCAGTTCGGCACATGTCACTTGTGAAGGACGTAACAATTCTTAGTTCTGTGAGAAGCGATGTCAGATTGAGGTTTTATGAAAGTGTTTTTACGTAAATTAAAATCACTTTTGAGAATAAGATTTTGTCCCATTTCCTCGAGTTGTTCTCATGTCTTTGTGTCTGGTCTTTAGATCTAAGAATATTTAAGAGTAATTATTCATCTAATTGTTTTCCTTTGCAAATGGCATCACTTGTTTTTAAATAAAACTGTTCATAAATTGTCTATCATGTGAAAGGCTGAATTTTTACCTTCAATTTCGTTTCAACACTTTTATAAATTGCATGTTTCATTTGTGCTCTCCTCACTCCAATATATACATAAAAGGGTAAAACAGGTATAAAAAAAGGATACTTACATGGTAGATTCTTGAGACAGACGTACAATAACAAACAAACACAATAGAAAAGCAGTACGTTTTGCAAGCGTTTTCAAATGGTAGGAAAGAATATAGAGCGTACAGGTGCGGGACTGGTGTTAAGAAAACGCCATATTGCAAACAGATGCAGGGTGATGATAGTGTGGCCAGGTTATGACTAGATGGGACGGAGAAAAAACTGCGAAGGTTACTAGAAGTAGGTAAGGGGCTTCCTGAACGAATAGGTTACAGAATCAGAGGGAGGGGGAAAAATAATAATAATAAAGATGAAGGGTAGAACAAATAAACAATACAGAAAAATAGAATAAAAAAGCAACATGAGACGAAACAAAGAAGAAA
Source organism: Lepisma saccharinum (assembly GCA_022664845.1). Taxonomy (NCBI): domain Eukaryota; kingdom Metazoa; phylum Arthropoda; class Insecta; order Zygentoma; family Lepismatidae; genus Lepisma; species Lepisma saccharinum. The sequence goes on from JAGDQP010010768.1 coordinate 2,024, forward strand.
ACACTGCGCTGCAGGTTGATGGTTGGCGGAAAGGATAGAGATGGATGTCTGCTCCCATCTTTTTCTAACTGAAGCAGGTGAGTCAGAGTTCGGGATTCTGACTCGAAAGATTTTGTGAAAGGTATAGCCGTGATAGGAAGTGTGTTCAGGTATGGGAAGGTGCGGAAGTTGATATCTGGAGGAGTAGCGATGGTTGTTGATGCGGTATGTTAGAGGAGTTAGGGTTTCGCCAACGTAGAAGGCGGAACAGATAAACAAGGTTGGAAGATATCCAACAGCCGGAGTAGCAGAAAGAGTGTATTTTGTGAGTAACAGGATGTACGAAAGAAAGACTGGGATCAAAAATAGGACAGGTTTTGCAGCGGGGTCTATTCCACTTGCCAGGTTTGGGGGGAGGGGGCGGGATTGGTCCAGTTCTGGTGAAAATGGTGTAGAGGTTCGGAGGTCAGCGGTAGACTATTTTGGGGCACGACGGGAGAACTCTCAATTTCAGGTGACGCAGTAACGGGTGTGCCAGTTTGGAGGGTCTGAAGGCTGGGGTGGTACTGGATGAGTACATTGGGAGCTTCGCGGTGAAGTTGGTTGGAGTTGGGATGATTACGGGCACGGTCCAGTTGCTTACGGATGAGGTGTTTGGGATATCCACGGTCAGTACGAGCTGAGGAGAGGGTACTGAAATAGTTTTGGAGCAGGTCATCGGAGGAGCAGATGCGGAAGCCCCGGACATTAAGAGCGTTTGGTATGTTTGATGTGAACGCCTGTCTAGTCGATTGTTCTTGAGCCAGATATCTACACCAAGGAAAGTTGTGTCTCCCCTCGAGAAGGATTAGGTGAACGTGACAGCGAAGGTACAGTTGAGGTTTTGCAGAAATGTTTCCTGAGACTCTTGTCCGTGGATCCAGATCAAGAAAATATCATCGATATAGCGAAGCCAGGTGAAAGGTTTGAGAGTTGTGGAGTAGAGGTATTGGGGATTGGTAGTCAGAGTAATTCATTACTACCGCGGTGGATCCCTTGTCAGCCGGGCGGAAAATGATAGTCGGATCAAAACGAAGATTGAGATAGCTCTTCGTTCTGCAGTGGTGAGGTTGTGATGTGATAGGAGCGTGTCAGTGAAGCCACGGTTAGCAATTTTTTTTGGAGAGGAAGGAAATGTACAGTTCAATAGGGTTGTTACGGGCGAAGGTGAGGAAATCATTAAGTAAGTTGGCTTGTTCAATATGGCGGGAATAGAAGGAAAGGCCGTACGAAAGGACTTTGTGTTCGGTATCTGAAAGTGTGCGGGAAGAAAGGTTGAGAACTGGTTGCGGGAGTTTAAGATTTTTTGGTACGTTCAAGATGGCAGGGTCACTTACGTGGTTTCTGTCTCAAAAAAACCCTTTCGGTAGGCCTACAGGCTGACGTAGATCTCGAAGTTTTTTTTTTATTTTCAAAAATTCAAATCTCGCCTTATATGAGAGCTATCGAGAAACTATTTATTGATTTCTAGATTACTCATCAAGAGCTGTTCAACGATACCCCACAAGACGTGTATATATATATATATATATATATATATAAATATATATACTCGCTTTGATTCGCTGGGAGCGCTGTCCCCCAGAGCCCCGTAGGGGGTTCGCCCCCCAACTTCACTGTTATTGAGAGGATGCGCCTACTTTATCTTAACCAAAATCTCCCTGCAGCACTACACCACAATGGTGTCAATCTGCACCCTCCCCACGGGGAGATGCGCCCCCAAAGGGGAAGTTTGGCCCATTTATTGTAACCTACTCTTGCTCATACACCTTCAAAGAAAATTTCGTTTCTCTACCTTCAATGATTTGGAAATTGGGTTTTTGGGGCGGCCATTTTGGATCCAAGTTGACGACTTCTTGAAAGTTTTCTTATATTGTCGTGACCTACTTGTGATGGTACTTATTCAAGTAAAATTTCATTCATCCAGCTCAAACGGTGTGCAAAATGGGATTTTGGGCGGTCATTTGGGATCCAAGATGGCGACTTTTCCCAAATGTTGTAATATTTCCCTAAACTACTCGTCACAATGCACATTTATGCCAAATTTCGTATCTCTAGCTCAAACGGTGTGGAAAATGGATTTTTAGGTCCGCCATTTTGGATCCAAGATGGCGTCTTTGGATACATCATGTAATATTTTAGTAACATAGAAGTACCGTGTTACCAAATTTGATATTTCTAGCTACAGCCGTTTAAGCTGTGTATTCTATATAACAATGGGTTCGGCGACCATTTTGGATCAAAGATGGCGACTTTTTCAACATTTCTTAATATTTTCTTGAACTACTAGCGACAATACACCGTTATGCTAAATTTCGTATCTTTAGCTCAAACGATATGGAAAATAGATTTCTTGCTTCCGCCATTTTGGATCCAAGATGGCGTCTTTGAAATCATTAGGTAACATTTTCGTAATCAAACAGTGATGATGTACCTTTATCCCAAATTTGATTTCAATAGCCCCAGCGGTTTAGGCTGTGTATTCTATACAACAATGGGTTCGGGGGCCATTTTGGATCCAAGATGGCGACCGATTTTGCTCATTAACGAACTTAACCGAGCTATTAAGCCTAGAAACAACATATAAAAATTTGGTTCAAATATCTACAAAATTATGGCCGCTAGCGTGTTAATATATAAATATATATATACCGATCTCAATAGGTAGAATTTTCTTCGAAATCTACCATGTAAGTATCCTTTTTTCTAACTGTTTTATCATTTTATGTATTCCCGCGTTGGACTTAGTTTGTTCCGACCACGCGGTCACCACACTATTTCTTTGTCATTTGTCCGTCCTTTGTGTGTTTTCCTGTCATTCTGTCCTCAGTTACCTTCGAGACTCCTTTGATTTTTCCCTTTTGTTGCCTGTTTGCCCGCCTCCCTCGTGTTTTTCTCTAACTTATTTTATTTCCCTGCTTCATTATTATTATTATTACTATTAAATGCAACGTTGCCAGTCGTACTGTGATAATCATAAGCGCATTATGTCATGTAGTAATGAAACAAAGCAAGGAAGAAGTATGCCGGAGGGAAGGAACAAGAATACTACACATCTCGGTTACAATCATTACCATAGTGGGGTTCAGGGGCGGGTAGAGGTATTGGTGATGGAATTCGTAACGCGTTAAAAGTTGTAAATGTCATAACATATGGGCCAAACGTCACAGGTGCGTTTCGGACAACAAAAGATGAAAGAATGTTCCAATAAACATGGGTCCTACGCCGCCTCGTTTTCGAGATACAGGGTTGCCAACTTGGAATCCAAAATCGCCTCCTGACCAGTGGAATTGAAGACAAAGATGTGGACAAACGTCGGGAGGTTATTCCTGACACCAAAACAAGCAATAAAGTCCTCTTGAGGTTGTAGAATTCTGGTGGCTGTAAGAGATAGAGGGTTGCCAACGTGGAATCCACAATCGACGTCTGACGATTGGAATTAACGAGAAAACCTTCAGCAGGTGATCTCTCAGATCATAACCAAGAAAGGAGTCATCTTGCATTGTGTTCGAATTCCTGTGCGTGTAAGAAATACAGGGTGTCCAACTGTGTGAGGCATTATCGAGTGTCACCCCAAAATATTTTATGAAAAAGGCAGCAAATGACAAATGTACGCTGGTAACCTGATACCTACGGGAGGGGGACAAGTGGCCAAGCACACATTAGCAGTATCGTACAATCAATGTTGCCACTCCAACACAAACGCATAGTTTGTTAACTGGAACAGATACCTTTTATCGCATGAAAAGCTGTGCTATAAATAGTGAATGAAATTAAGCGAAAGTTGATTTGTCAGTGTTGCCAACTACGGTAGCTATGAAGCTCGAACATGGAGAAAGTACGGTGTCCGTATCGACAAACGAACAAATGTTATTGGAACATTGCAACAACACATGTTATTGCTATTGAACTACTAATCACCTATTTTTTATTGCACGTATCTGAGGCTGAACAGGTTCGAAACCGAAGACCATCCCGATGAAGGTATCCATGTTTCGCCTTACTTTCATAATCCCAGTCACGAATTTTAGGTGTCTTTCCTCATGCACACGGTAGAGTTTAGGCGTTTCCTCAATCACACAGTGCATTTCCCTCAGTCACACCAGGTACACATATGACAAAGGCCCATGACTACGTAGTGTTGTGTCTAAGTACAAATGGTGACAACGCGTTACCTCGGGGAGTGGATAGGTGTGTGGGTTCGAATCCCACATTGACATGCGATGCTTATGGGTTTTAGAGTTCATGATTTTCAATGTCGGGTTTAGTGGAATACGTATGAATAAGAATGACACATCCAAGATACAGAAAGCTTATTCAAGCATCGTTTATATGGTTTGGAGGGTATGGAGGATTATTATGCAGTGTTGCAACCCGAAAAGTGGAATTTGGTATCTCTCGGGAAACGTTCGAGATATCGATTCCACACAAACACCATCCGGATTGTTGAGGTATAGGAACAATGTACGTGACGTTTTCCTCATTAAATCATATGGGACATTTTCTTTCTACGCTATTCACAACTGTACTGTTTTGTGTTTCTCTGTCACACCCGTTACGCACTGCATGCTGTGTATTCGGTTGCTACATTTGTTCCTTTGTCGATACGGACACCGTACTTTCTCCATGTTCGAGCTTCATAGCCACCGTAGTTGGAAACACTGACAAATCAACTTTCGTTTAATTTCATTCACTACTAATACCACAGCTTTTCATGCGATAAAAGGTATCTGTTCCAGTTAACTAACTATGCGTTTGTGTTGGAGTGGCAACATTGATTGTGCGACATTGCTGTGTGCTTGGTCACGTGTCCCCCTCCCGTAGGTATCAGATTACCAGCGTAAATTTGTCATTTGCTGACTTTTTCATAAATTATTTTGGGGTGACACTCGATAATGCCTCACACAGTTGGCAGCCCTGTATTTCTTACACGCACACGAATTCGAACACAATGCAAGAGAACTTTCTTGTTATGATCTCAGGGATCACCTACCGAAGGGTTCTTAGGTCTCTCTCGTCAATTCCAAACGTCAGACGTCGATTGTGGATTCCACGTTGGCAACCCTGTATCTCGAAAACGAGGCGGCGTAGGACCCATGTTTATTGGAACGTTCTTTCATCTTTTGTTGTGCGAAACACTCCTGTGCCGTTTGCCCTACATGTTATGACATTTACAACTTTCAACTTTTAACGCGTTACAAATTTCATCACCAAAACCTCTACCCGCCCCTGAACCCCACTACGGTAATGATTGCAACCGAGATGTATAATATTCTTGTTCCTTCCCTACGGCATACTGCCTCCTTGCTTTCAGTTTCATTTCTACATGGCATAATGCGCTTATGATTATCACAGTACGACTGGCAACGTTGCATTTTTCGTTCCCATTGGGCGCTCCACCAGTGCGGAGTCCAAACGGCTGGTCCGATTTGAAAAATTCAACTACTTTAGATTGCAAACCGATCATTTCCAGCCACTTTTTCCTATGACATGTTTTCGTACCTGCACTCATAACCAAGTTGGCTTATGACAAGGGACTTATGTTACACCCTGTATATATAGCGCTATAACACGGTGTCTACTGAATTGCAAGTTTTATCCAGGTTTTCCCGGTCTATTTTTCTCAAAAATGTTTATCAATTAAAAGACCAAGCTGTATTTCTTTAAGTCATTATAGAACATGAAAAAAAATTTAAAAAAAAAATACTAACTAAAATGTAAATTTATGTACTAACTAAAATGTACGTTTTCGAGAGATTTGAAACAAGAAAATAAAGTACAATATTACTTTAGACAGTTGAGAAAATTGTGCAGTAACAAACAAACAGTACAACCTCAATGTATGGTTAATAAACAAATAAAAAAAAATATCTAAAATTAACGAAATATAATTTACCTTTCTGCATGTTTAGTTGACACTAAACCCAACCAACCAACAAACTTCAATAAGAGTTTAATTCATGTGCATGTAAACCCCAACTTAGAAGCACATTTTAATTCACATGTTATTGCATACTTCTTCTTGATGGGGAATGAACAGTTATTTTATTTAACAGATGCATTTACGTCATGTATCATTAATTTATAAAATTTTTCTTCTTGCTAACAAACAAAGTATGTTTATTTATCAATTACCCGACTAAGATAAAGTTGCCTAAACATAATAAATAAAATTAATTCAAATTATTTAATTTACCCTTAACTATTATGACTCACCTTAATGCAAGGTTTTTTAATATCGTCCTCTTACATAGTGCTTCAATATGAACTGGCTAAGCCCTTCGGAACGGCTCTCGCTGTGTCTTATTGTATGTAAAGTTTAAAAAAATATGAATAAGTAAGTATGTGGAAAAATGTGTATTATTTATTAACCGAAACACTTCAGTCAAACTGTAAAATCCATTATTTTTAAATTACTACGCTATCACCGTTTCTAGACACCAAGGACTTCTAAATAAATAAATAAATAATAATAATAATAATAATAATAAAAAAAAAAAGCGGATGCAGCTATATGGAAGAACTGGAGTCGAATATCTGCAACTGTAGGTAAAATGTATTTATGCCATATTTACAACAAATTCCTGTTCGAGTATAATAATTATGAACGCTAAGAATTATAAAAAAAATATTGAATGTACAGGGAAGCCCAGAAGCGTTAAAATCCGAAATGGGTTAATTAATAACAATAATAATAATAATAATAAAAAAAGCCTAAGAAAAGTGTACCTCAGTATATTAGCTGGTCGTAGTATTTACGCTATTTAACTTGCAACCTACCCTCACAAAATACTATAGACACGCTTAAAGTACATCTCAACTAGAGCCTGAAGACGAAACGACAGCCATTCCATTCCGAACCTATCTAATTCATATTGAAGCAACTACTTAAGAGGGCGATATTAAAGGTGAGTCATAATGGTAGTAATTGGGTCCTCGGTGCGTATAAAATGTCTTTATCTGAATTCAAATACTTAACAAAATGTATACTGAAGTTAAGGTAATTTCAGAATTTAGTTTAACATCAAACCCAAAGTACATAAGTGTATTAGCCCAATTAGAGAATAAAACAAGAAATGCATGATTATAGTAGAGGATAAGAGAAAGTTGAAATGAGGAAGAAAAAAAAACAAAAAAAAAAACAGAGCATCAGTCACAAAGAAGAAGTCTTAGATATCAGCTCGGGTACACTGGGGGTCGCCACACCTGTACTCTGAGAGCCTCTTACAAAAAATAATTACTTTAAGTGCCTTATTCTGTGATCTTAAATTTACAAATTCAACAAAGTTTATTTGAATATGTTATTGTAAAATGAACCCGAGTCACATTTATGAAGTTTTGAGAAAAACGACAAAAACGATCTTCTCTAACACAGTAAGGATATGAAGTATAGATTTTGGGCTATCATGCTATTGTTCTGGTAGTTGGATCAGGACCACCTGTAATGCAAAACATGCGTCTACTCCTAAAGAGCCCGAAACAAGAAGTAACTCAAAACCTCCCAAAAAAGGGACTCAGGGCTCTTTTTACAATAAGATATTCATTTTAAATGTTTACAGAGTTAAATTAATAAGGTGAAAATTTAAGTTAAAAACAAAAACTTTACAAAACCTAGGTTTCTGGGAATTCCAGGGTTCCTCCAGGTTTTCCAAGTCCAAAATAAAATTCCAGGTTTTCAAGATTTTCCAGGTCATTAGACGCTCTGTATAACTACATAGACAAATAGTGGGTGTTGAAAAACTGGCGAATGAAAACTATAGCACCATATAGGGGAACCTCAAAAGATGATGACAATTACTTTGCAGAATTTTCAAAAGATGTTTACTTTCGCCGCTAGGGGTCCAAATTTATGTCGGAACTTTCACAAATGACATGGTATCTCCAGAAAAAAAAAACAACAAACCACATCGGTTTAGCAAATCACAATCGAAGTTGTACTAAGTACATCTATTTCAGCAAAATTTATGATTGAAGGAGTGTTTGTTGCATAGACGATTTCCCTACGTCAGATTTTTCATTATCAAGAAATTACTATGGTTTCACAGCGCAGGTATTCAACTATCCTCCAATCTTGTGGCGTTCTCCAATCATATGTATGTATGTATGTATGTATGTATGTATGTATGTATGTATGTATGTATGTATGTATGTATGTATGTATGTATGTATGTATGTATGTATGTATGTATGTATGTATGTATGTATGTATGTATGTATGTATGTATGTATGTATGTATGTATGTATGTATGTATGTATGTATGTATGTATGTATGTATGTATGTATCTATATATATAAAAGGTAAATTTATGATAAAAAGTAAGGAAGATACTTACAGCGTATATGTTCCGTAGTAAAATAAACACACACACGTGCACAACGCATTATCACAGTTTTTTTTTTTGTGCAATTTTTTGATATTAATAGAGGAAGAGAGGCGCACACACGTGGATAGAAAAAAAGAACTTGCAGAACCACCATTACCACAAATTGCACTCACGACCCAATCCTGACATACCGGACAGCCCGGGGAATTCCACTGCTACTACCATCGTAAACCTATCCAGCCACAACCTTATTCAATCTGAATCTGACATCCTCAGTATTGGAACTACTTTTTCCTGTTGTTAAAAGGTATCCTCTCCTTTTCCAGACCCACCTTCCAATAAACTCCATACTAGCCTTGAACGCTTCCGTCCACCTTCAAACATGGACCCACCTTCACTTCCTAGCAACCATTCCCTAGAACGTTACATCTCCTCAGTTATCTCTGCCAACATTCCCTAGAACGTTACATCTCCTCAGTTATCTCTGCCAGCACCAATACTGAGTTCCTACATCAAATGACCAACCAACCTAACGTAACCCATAACCAACGCAAAGCCCTTGTAGCGTTACGCGAGAATCATGACATAATGGTGCTCCCAGTGGACAAGGGGTCCACTACGGTAGTCTTATAGCGACATAGCTGACTACCTCCAGGAGGCGTACCGTCAACTATCAGATCCCAGCACCCACAAACCCACCGCCACAGACCTAACCTACACCCATTAAAAAAAATCATTACCGCTAATGGTCCTCGTGAGGGCAGTTCTGAAATGCTTAAAAAAAAAGTACCTAACCCTGGACAATCCGCGTACCCCGACCTTTTATCTATAACCGAACATTCACAAACCAGGTAGCCCAGGCAGACCCAATGTAGTCAGCTATAATTTTCCTACCGAACGCATTTCCGCTCTTGTTGACTCCTTCCTTCAAACGCTGCCTGCCTACATACGTGACACCAACCACTAGAAATCATCCGTAAATTACCGCTTCTTCCTTCTGACATACTACTTTGTACCATAGATATTACTTTTTTGTATACCAACATTCCTCATGCCCATACCACAGATTTCCTTCTTAACCTGGCCAACCTAGTTCTCACATGTAACCCTTGACGACAAACGAGGATCCGAGGCACAGCCATGGGTACGAGAATGGCACTTCTTTATGCTAATCTGTTTATGGGCAAGCTTGAACCTGACATGATTTCCTACAAACTGAGTGCTTGACCCCACTACTTTGGATAAGGTTCTTGGATGATATCAAGATGATATGGAGTCATGGTGAAACCAGTCTCAACATATTCCTAGAACAGCTGACCCACTTCCGTGTTGTCCAGTTCACTTGGTCCATTTCTAACAAAAGAGTCACATTCCTTGACGTGGACATCACTTAAGAAAACAATACCCTCAATACTTCCGTTCACATAAAACCTACCAATCACATACAGTATTTACACTACTCAAGTTCCCATTCTTACCACACCAAGAAAGCGATTCCTTTCTCCCTTGCACTCTGAGATAAACGCCTGAATTTCACCACCTCTGCTATTGAAACTTACAACCAACGCCTCCAGGAAGCTCTAGTCAACCGTGGGTACCCTTGTAATCAAACAGATTCGTCGTGCATCCTCACACATCCAACCCACTCAAACCCCAAACCAATCGTCGCTCAACCCACCGGCTCTAATCACCCAGTTTCTAAACTATGCAAGGTCAAACAAATCCTACACTCTCATTTCCACATTCTTCAATCTGACCCAGACACAAGATCAGTATTCCCCACCAAACCTAGATTAGTTTTTCTACATCCACCTAATCTTAGAAACATTTCAGTCCGTACAAATCTTTCCTCGCAACCACCCCAAACCGGCGCCCAGACATGCCAGAGACCCAGATGTAAGGTCTGCTCCATTTTCATCACTTCTCCCACAGTCAGTATCGATACTGCTAATGGTTGATACATCCTAAATTCCAAGGATACATGCCACACCTCTAATGTTATATACATCCTAACCCGCAAATTTTGTGATGCCTTTTATGTGGAGGAAACAGGTGGACGTCTCGACGTTCGTGTTAATAACCATCGCCCCTTTTGCACTATTAACAAACCGGACGGATGCCCAGGTCTCCTTAAACACAGAGTTTCACAACAGCAATTTTGATCTATCTTTCCTTGTTACACATTTTACCCCTACGATCAGCACCACAACATGCCGTCTGTGGGAAGACGGGGGGCTTTATTCATGGTTTGAGCGCGAAAATGTATCCTGGACTTAACCTTCAAAAACTCTAACCCGTTTTCTCTGCATTTTCAACACTTTTCCGTCCACAATCCTACCCAGTACTTACACGCTGTAGAGTTGACAATTGTTCCACGCGCCATTAAGCATTCAACTGTTCTACAAACGATGCATCGTCCGCTACGTGTGGCTACTGTCGTCCTAGTCTTTTGTTCTATCCACGTGTGTGCGTCTTTCTTCCTCTACATCAAGTCTACGATATTAATATCGAAATATTGCAAAAGCTATGTGAAAATTAGTGTTGTGTACGTGTATGTGTTGATTTTTCTACGGAACATATACACTGTAAGTATCTTCCTTACATTTTACCATAAATTGAATCGGCAGTTGGAAGAAGGCAATAAAAGCAAAGAATTTGAAAATCTACTTTATGCCGGATTTGATATTTGGAAGGGATCGCGCATCAATACACTGCACAAAGAAAGCAAAAAACCATTGGAAAATCCTGTGAAATAGAGATGGGCAAAAATAGCGTAGCAGCTAGTTTTTCACTGCTACTTCAGCTAAACTGCTATCACTGCTACCACCGATTAAAAGTAGCTACTGGCTAAACTTTTTGTTTTTCTCGGAAGTTTACTAAAGGTATAACTCAATGTTTCCTTTTTTCTAAAAAAAACAGACTGCTAGAAGAACGGAACAAAAGGCCAGAGAATTGTCTGCGGAGAGGACAATCATGACGTGTGAACAGTACGTAATTAGTGGCGTCTGTTAAGTGTTATCGGAACTGATAGAAACAGCTCTCGGCAAGCACTGGTCGCTACTTGCTTTCATGGCGTAGTGGGTAAAGCGTTGGATTACAAATTCAGTGGTCCCGGGTTCGATACTAGTTCATCTTAAAAGCTTTTTTTTTTTTTAAGATATGAGTATTCCCGTTATATTTTGAATTGCTATTGTTTAATTTATTTTATACCTATAATTTCATTTAATGTTTTGGTAATCTATTCTTTTCTGTTTACTTTGATTCTGTATTCTAATTCAGATTTAATAAAGAAATAGTAAAAAAAAATGGGTAAGGAATTGGACTTGTGATTCAGTGGTCCCGGATTCGGTACTCGTTCAGCTAAAGTTTTTATTTTTAAAGAGCAATAACTTTGTTCTTTCTGCTTGCGAAAAAGGCTCTGCTTTTGCAATTAGACTTGCAATTAGACCAAAATGGGAGTTTTCAAGCATTATTTTTTTTACGGTAAAAATAAATAGAAACCCTAAAATTCTACTTACAGCTTCCCAATTTTGGGTTCACACCCACCAAACTTAAAATTCTGGCAGAATCCCTGTACTGGGCCAGACATATTTAATTATTTATTTTACATGATTGAAAACATCCAAGAACAAAACTGCGGCAAAATGATAAACACCTACTGCATCTACGACATGCTGCGCCTGAAGTGGGCACAGTCGTTTGTCTTGTACCTCTGCCACCCGCAAAATCTAACACATTAATATCGAAAAGGCGCACCCCAAATGCACCCAACCGGTTGTGCATATGGGAAAATACCCTTTTTCATTCCCCAAGATCCGGGCTCCGGTTTTCCCATTTCTTTCTTACGTTTAATCAGGCATGTATCTGTAAGTTCGTTTTGCAAGGGTACCACGGGCTTTCGATGGAGATCCACGGTGTCTGGGCATGGTGTATATATGGAGTGTATGTGAGCTAGACCTACAAACTTCTGGAAGTGATTCCTCATGTCAAAATTAGACGAAAGTTCCTCTGACAAATTTCTGAAACGTGCATTGTTTCGGAGCTACAGGTTACCGAAAGCGTAGGGAAATTAACTTTAGAGTTTTATATTTTTATCACCACGAACAGTAAGCTGATGCAGCATATTAAAAACTTTGAACTTTCTCCATTTGAAAATGCATATTTCAAAATTCCGCAATGAGCATGCAAGGGATTCCCCAAAGCAAGTAGAGGATTTCGGAAAATTTCTGAAAATGAGTAAGGTCAAAATGAGCATGATAAACGACTTCCTGTGTAGGTAAAGATGATATACATCATTCACAGCATCCAATTGGGCAATGATATTGAATCTCTTTGATAAATAAATAAAATGCTTGAAATAATGCAATTCTTACTCCTACTTGTTATGCAACCACGCATTTATAATCGTTCGGTATATGGAATCTATTTGAGATATCGACTTGGCGCAAACGATTTATTGTTTCCTGGTGGAATACCGTCCCATTCATGCTTATTTCAAGCCATCTTTACCTCAGAGAATTTCTGTGAATCTCCTAATTCCTTTGGGAAATCCCCTTCGCGCTCATTGCAAAATTTTGAAATATGCATTTCCTGATAGTGTAGATTTAAGGTCTTTGACGGTACCATGCCGCATCAGCTCTACTGTTCGTACTGATAGAAATATGAAGTTGTCAAGTTCATTTTTCCAAGTTTTCGGCAGCCTGTAGCTCCGGAACTATGCGCATTTCCCAAATTTGTCAGAGGAATTCTTTTTTGTTTTGATGTGAGGAATCACCTCCAGAAGTTTGTCTGTGTAGTTCATAAACACCCTGAATATAATCACGCTTAATACTAATTTAGCATGAAACTAAATTACACTTTCCCCTCTCCACCGTACCCACCGCCTTATACATTCCTGATTTAATTGTGTTATATACTGTTCTCTCTCCACCAGTTACTTCAAGCTCAGATAATTACATAGGATCTTTTTCTAACAGTGATAGTATGAGCTAAATTACCTTAGTCCGTCACTCTACTGCACACACAACAGGATACAAGTAAATAAGTTAGTTTAAAATGGTGTTTTACATTGCTTTCAGTCGGGAATAAATAACTCCTATTTAGATACGTTTTCTTCTAAACTGCTATTTTTAATTACTATTGTTATCATATTTGCGTAACAGTGCGTATTGCTATCACTGTTACGGAATAATAGCAGTTTTGCCCATTCCTAACGCGAAACTTCTGTCAGTTGGTAGAAGGAAAAAAATATGCATTTTTTACTTGTTTGTAGCTTTAGTGTTCATTGTGCATATATTTCTTGTAAATATCATTCATTCATTTTATTCGTTTTTCTTCATTTATATGGTCAATTTTTCCATACTTACGTCTAAGCGCTTGCAACTGAGCATTCATTTTTTCCATCAGTTGGAAGAAGGAAATAAATCCACAAACTTTTTTTTAATTTTACAGGAAAAAATACAATACCTGGAAACTGTCTGAGCAATACACAAGGATCAGAATACCGTTCTGAATATTCTGTTTTCCTTTCAGTAAATATTCAAAATGTTATACACTTTTTGTTAATCTCCCACAAAACAGATTTTTGGATTTATTTCCTTCTTCCAACTACCGATTCAATTTACCTTATATATATATATATATATATATATATATTACGATAAATTTATAAAAAAAATGAAGAAAATTACGTACAGCTGATATGTTCCGTATTAGATCACACACATATTCACATACATAAAAGTCAATACGATATTTCGTGCACACAGTTGCACATATTCATGTGTAGAGGAAGAGAGCGAAGTGCACGTGCTCACAAAGTACAAGATTGAAGAGACAGTGGCGACATGTAGCGGAGGAAGCATCAAATTTGGAGAAGAACTGACTGCTGTAGCGCGGAGATTTACGGAGCTTGGAACAATTTACAATAGTATAGCATGTAAGTACAGGGAATGGAAATGTGTTGAAAATGCAGAGCAAACGGGATTTTTAGAGTTACTGACGGTTAAGGCCAGGATATATTTTCGCCCTTGAACCATGAATAAAGGCACTCTCCCACAGACGGCGTGTTAAGGGGTAAAATGTGGATTATGGCAAACAGGAAAGATAGATCAAAATTGATGTTGTGAGACTCGGTGTGCAAGGAGACTGGGGCATCCTTTTTGTTGATAGTGCAGAAGTAAAGATGGTTGTTAATACGAGTGTGGAGAGCACCACCTGTTTCCCCCACATAAAAGGCATCACAGAACTTGCAAGTTAGGATGTATATAACATTAAGGGTGTGGAATTCCCTCGGGATTGAGGGTGTACCGGGTATTAGCAGTATTGATAGTGACTGTGGGAGAAGTTATGAAAATGGAGCAGACCTTACATCTGGGTCTCTTGCAGTTATGGCGCTGGTTTGGGGTGGTCGCAAGGACGGATTCATAAGGACTAAGATTTGGTGGATGTAGAAAAACTAATCTAGGTTTGGTGGGGAATACTGATCTTGTGTCTGGTTCAGATTGGAGGATGTGGAAATTAAAGTGTGGGATTTGCATAGTAAAATTTGCACCGTTTGGACCCAGCCCATTATCTACACTACTCCATGAACCAGAAACACCTGAATAAGTTATCCCACCTCTGTCCCCGTGCCTCTCAAACCGGATGTGCCCTGCCGCTTCCTCTTCCACACAAAAAGCACCAAGTTCCCTTACTTGCAGAACCACCATTACCATTATCTACTCCAATAACTCATCCACCCTGGTAATAATAAACGATCTGCACTCACGACCTAGTTCTCAGAAATACCGGACCGCCTGGGAAATTCCACTGCTACTCCATCGTAAACCTATTCAACCACAATCTATCTCAATCTGAAGTTGACATCCTCTCTAAAGGACTGACTTTTTACACATCCAAGCCGTACAACCACTTTCTGTTGTTAAAAGATATCCTTTTCCCTTGCCTACGGACTAAGATGGCGCTATTTTTGGGCCAAAAAATCAGCTTATTCCAGACACAACTTCCAATGAACTCCATACTAGCCTTGAACGCTTCCGTCCTCCCTCAAACATGGACCCACCTCCACTTCCTAGCAACCATTCCCTAGAATTACATCTCCATCAGCTCTGTCAGCACCAATAGTGAGTTCTCACATCAGATGACCAATAGCCTAACCTAACCCATACCCAACGCAAAGCAATTGTAGCGCTACGCGAGAACTTTGACATAATGGTCCTCCCAGTGGACAAGAGGTCCACTACAGTAGTCTTAGACATAGCTGACTACCTCCAGGAGGCTTACCACCATCTATCCGATCCAAACACCTACAAGCCCACCGCCACAGACCTAACCTACACCCACCAACAGAAAACTTCGGATTTCATTACCGCTAATGGTTGCTGAAATACCCTGGAAAGCCCACGTACCCCAACATTTAACCTATTACCGAAGATCCACATACCAGGTAATCCAGGCTGACCCGTTGTAGCCAGTTCTGAACGCATTGCCGCTCTCGTTGACTCCTTTCTTTAACCACATGTTCAAGCGCTGTCTACCTACATACGCAACACCTACCACTTCTTAGAAATCATCCGTAAATTACCGTCTAATCCTCCTGACATACTGCTTTGCACCATAGATGTTACTTCCTTATATACCAACATTCCTCATGCCCATGACCTAGCAGCTATGGAATTCTTCCTTAACCAAAGACCCAAACCCCATATCCCAAACACAGCTTTCCTTCTTAATCTGGCCAACCAAGTTCTCACATGTAAAAACTTCACCTTTGACGACACTACCTTCAGATCCAAGGTACAGCCATGTGTACGATAATGGCACCTTCTTAGCTAATCTGTATATGGACAAGCTCGAACATGATTTCCTGCAAACTCAACCTTTGACCTCTCTACTCTGGGTAAGATTCTTGGATGATATAATTATGTTATGGACTCATGGTGAAACCAATTTCAAGGCATTCCTAGAACAACTGAATCCATTCCGTGTTGTCCAGTTCACTTGGTCCATTTCTGACAAAAGAGTCACATTCCTTGACGTGGACATTACTTTATAAAACACCCTCATCATTTTCTTTCACAAAAAACGCACCAACCTCACACAGTATTTACACTTCTCAAGTTCCCACCCTTACCACACCAAGAAAGCGATTCCTTTCTCGCTTACCCTCAGAGGACAACGCCTGAATTCCACCACGTCTTCTACAGAAACTTACAACCAACACCTCCACGAGGCTCTAGTCAACCGAGGCTACCTATCTAATCTTGCAACCAAATAGATTCGTCTTGCATTCTCACAGAATCAACCCACTCCAACCTCCAACATTGTTAAGTTTGATTTAGTTTGGTGGACTATAATCTTTAGACTATGAAAAATGTATTGCACATTTAGATACGGAGAAGTATCTAAAGTTCATCCAAATACTTTCTAGTTAACATCAGTACAACGACTAAATTAAATAATGATTTGAGAATGCAATACAACTGTATTTTCAAATTGTAATAAACTTCATATGTATCATCCTGATTCTTACGAATCCTTCCTTGCCACCGCCCGAAGCCGGCGCCTACATATGTAAAGACCCAGAAGTAGGACCTGCTCTATTTTCATCACTTCCCCCACAGTCACTATCAATACAGTTAGTGGCAGGTATACCGTAAATCGCAAGGGACATGCCACACCTCTAATATAGATCCTAACCTGCAAATTCTGGGATGCCTTTTATGTTGGGGAAACAGATGGGCCTCTTACGAACTAAGTTGCGGGAAATTTCATCGGACTTGGGCCACAAGAGAGGGCAGGGAGTCAGAGGGTAAGAACATATCTCTCGGAGCAGGAGTATGGGAGGCAGGAGAACGATTTAAGAGCTAAGGGTCAAATGGGGGCAGGAGATACAGACTGCAGATGTCTCATGCACCTCTTGAGCTGAAAAGACAGGCACTTCTCTAAATAGTAAGCGGGACACGTAAGCTAAATAGTAAGGACCTCTACCTACCCCCCCCCCCTCTCCCGTTCTTATTTTATGTCTAGAATGACAGAATTATTTTTTTTAGAATTCTCATCAACTGCTGTACAATTGTTTGATAGAGATTCTAATGTTTTTTGTTTCTTCTTCTGTCGTTGCAGGATGAATCCGAAACTGGTCATTCGCCTGCTCATGCAGAAATTTGGCACAGCTAATGGCGCAAAATCCATTGACAATCGGGAAATGTTCAACCAGATTCGTGCCGATTTATTGGATGAACCAGTAATTGTTTGAGCGGCATGAATCTCTGGCATTTCATGACTCTCCAGGCTCGGATATTGACGCAACTGATCCAGCATTTGGTGATGATGAGGGTATCGAAATGGCATCGCAATCCACAGCAACCCAACATGTGCTGGAACGGTCTGATGAAGAAGAAGCACCGTCATCTCAAAGCAGCGGTTTGTCGTATGTGCCGTCACCAGAAAGAAAGAAGAAAGGAGTTAACGAGCTGTCAGACGAATACAAAGAACGGGAATTCCAGTGCTGGACAAGCACAGTTGGAGGCAAGAGAAGATCTCTGGCATCTGTTCAATCCAAGTTTGCAAAGATCAAATCGACTGGCGTGCTTCGGAACTATGTACTATCGCGAGAAAAGATACCTTCGCGCGTGAAGATCAGGTGCATGTTCATATCACTCGCCCCTATTTAGCTCCGAGTCTAATAATCCATCACTACGTATATTTTGACCTCCTCTATCGACTGTGTATAGTCTGGTCGGTCGATCCGTAACTTAGTTCGTAAGGGTTGTAACGTCACCTCGCATCCTGCGGGATGCCTATATTCTTCTACGAGACATATAAGACTTTTCTTCTACGCATCCTGCTTATATAAAATCACCTTTCGGAATTTGTAATGTTAAAAGTATTTATGGAATTATCAGAAGCAGCTTGTGACATGTATATATCTTTAATATATCTAAATTTGTTTATTGAATATTATTTTGGTATACACACTTTTGAAGCATATTACAACCACCAGACATATTATACATAATAAGAAATATAAATCACAGACTTTTAAAATAATATAGAAAATAATTTGCCGAAATATACTAAACTTCTATGGGAGACAGTCAAATTTTCTTTCAATGTCTATGCCATGTCTATATAAACAGCGCACGCTGTATGTAAGTTAGTTCGTCTGGAACCCCCGAAGTGGAATGAACTCCAAATAAAGGTGCTAAAGAGAATCTTGTCAGCTTTATCGTATTGTCTTGTTTCCCCTTTGTTCACATCCCTCTGTCTCCTACGGGGAGGCGGACCACATCACATATAACACAGCAGAAAATATTTGTGTATATCCCGGGTTGGTCAGGCCATACTAATCCTACCTTGCCTTACAGGTTTAAACCCAAACCCTACGCACATAGACGGAGTGTAAGAATAAGTGACTCAATAATAGTCTCTAATACAGAGTCATCTGGAAGTCCTAAGGAACGTTTCAGGATCCCTTGTTAACATTCGCATTAATAACAATCGCCACTTTTGCACTATTAACAAACCGGATGCCCCTGTCACACAACACCAATTTTTATCTATCTTTCCCCGTTGCCATAATACACGTTTTTCCCCCTACAGCCAGCACCTCAACACATCGTCCGTGGGAGGGAGCATTTATTAAAGAATTTGAGTGCAAAAATGAATACCCTGGCCTTAACCTTCAGTTTACAGTTTGCCCTGCATTTTCAACTCTTCTTCCCAGAATTCCATCCCGAACTTACATGTTGTACAGTTGTCAATTGTTCCACGCGCTATAAAGCAGTCAATTGTTCTCCAAACTTAATGCGTCGTGCGCTACGTGGTGCCGCTGTCGTCTTCGTCTTTGTTCAATCTACATGCGTGCGTCTTTTTCTCTACAAGCAAGAATAAGGTCGTATATACCGAAATATTGCAAAAAAACTATGTGTAACGAAATTTTCATCAGGATTATCGAAATGCTTAATCGGTAGAACGAAACGATACACGGGATTGTTTTTTTTTCCCAGAACCAGTTTACTATAAAATATGTACAAGTACGAATTCGGTTAATACAAATACCGTCCCGTACCGGGATTACAAGTGAGTTTACAAAACTTATGGCCTTCTTCTTCCTTGGGGTTTATGCGTCAGACAAGTAGGTTAGAGTCCTACACCAGTTCCGTTGGCAATTGTGCCAAGGAAGCGTTCCGCCTCCGTTGCAAGTCGTGAACAGGTTTATGTTTAAGGGGACACACCAGTTCCGTTGCAAACTGTGTATATCAGGTAAGAAGGAATCATACCAGTTCCGTTGTAAACTGTGTATGAAGGATTGCTTCGACACCGTTGCAAGTCGTAAGCAGGGAGGTTAAAGAGAGGCGACCACCCAGACGAGGAGTGATGTTAGTTGCCTAGATGTTTAGATATTTATAGAGTCCTTTTAGTGTGGTCCTCTAAGTCCCTCCTTCTGCTGTGTTAACTCCCTCTAGCTGCGACTCCAACTCCACCTGCGGTCCTTGGTTGAACTACTGTTGTCTGCTTGATGTTAACGATGGCTTGTATCACTTACTATTTGTTTAAGCTCGTAGTACACATTTGCTTACACAGCGTAGTACACATACTTTACTATTTGTTTATCTTGAATGAGTGGAACGTGCTCTCAGGCACGCGGATCATTATAATATATTATTGTGTGCGCATGTGTGTGTTAGTTCTCCTATGGAACAAATAAGCTGTAAGTGAATTACTTAAGTTTTATCGTAAATTTACCTTAAATTACCCTTTCGGCTTTCCTTTGTGTTAGTGATATATATAGAGGAAGAGAGAACAAACGACTTGGACGACAGTAGCGGACGGCGCTTCGTTTGGAGAACAGTTGACTGCTGAATGGCGCGCGGAACAATTGACAACTGTACAGCGTGTAAATACTGGATAGGATTGTGGAAGGAAAAGTGTCGAAAACGCAGAGAAAACGGGTTAGAGTTATTGTAGGTTGCATACATTTTCGCGCTTAAACCATGAATCAAGGAGCCCTCCGAGAGACGAAGTGCTGAGGTGCTGGTCGTAGGGTGTAAAATGTGGACAATAGCAACCAGGAAAGATAGATCAAAATTGATGTTGAGAAGATAAAATGAATTATATGGGCGATAACAGCACTATGGCTTTTGATGTTGAGAGATTCAGTGTGCAAAGAGACTGCGATATCCGGTTTGTTATAGCCATTCAGCAGTCAACTGTTTCCAAATGATGCGCCGTTCGCTCCTGACGTCCTAGCCTTTTGTTCCATCCACGTGTGTGCGTCTCTCTTCCTCTACAGCAAATCTACGGAATTAATACCGAAATATTGAAAAATAAAACAAAAAACTATGTGAATATTAGTGGTGTGTACGTTTATTTTTCTAGGGAAAAATAAGCTCTGTAAGTATTCTCCTTACTTTTTGTCAAAATTTACCTTATATACACATATATCTATAATAAATCACAACCATATTCAAATATTCAATCCACTAGTGGATGAGGCTTCATATATATATATACAGATATAGATAGATAGGATGGTAAACAAGGTAGAAAAAAAGGATACTTACATAGTGAAATCTTGAGATATAAGCACACGAACTTCACAAACACTATAGAAAATTAGTACGTTTCGCAATTATTTTTTCAACTGGTAGGAAGGAAAATCAACAGAGCGGACAGGTACGGGAGTGGTGTTAAGGAAACGTCATATTGCCAATGATGCTGGGTGACAGTGTGGGCAGCTTATGGAGGCGGGAAAATGACTAGATGGGTCGGAGAAAACACCAGGTGGGGAAGAAAGTGCAAAGGTTACTAGGAGCAGATAAAGGGCTTCCTGAAGAAATAAGAGGGTAAAGAATCGGAGGGGAGGGGGAAATAATAATAATAAAAATAACAATAATGATGAAGATGAAGGGGAGAACAAAGAAACAATATAGAAAGATAAAATAAAAGTGCAACTCGAGACGGAACAAGGAAGAGAAAGGAAGAAGAAGATGGCACTGCGTTGCAAGGAGTTACAGGCAGTTGAGGCCGGGTTCATGGTTGGCAACAACGATGGAGATGTACGTCTGCTCCCATCTCTTTCTTACTGCGGAAGGTGAGTCAGGGTACTTTTAGGATTCTGACTCGAAAGGTTTCGTCAAAGTTACAGCCGTGATAAAGAGTGTGTTCGGGTATAGGGAGGTGCGGAAGTTGTGAATTGGAGCAGTGGCGATGGTTGTTGATGCGGAATGTTAGAGGAGTTTGAGTTTCGCCAACGTAGGTTACAGAGTAGGAGATAAACGAGGTTGCAAGATATGAACTACTGGAGTGTCTGAAAGAGTACATCTTGAAGTGACAGGATGTACGAAGGTCGAATTGGGATCAAAAATAGGACAGGCTTTGCAGCGGGGTCTATTGCACTTGCCAAGTTTGCGGGAGGGAGCGGGATTGGTCCAGTTCTGGTGAGAATCGTGTTGAGATTCGGAGGTCTGCGGTAGACTATTTTAGGACTCGACGGAAAAACTCTTTCAGTTTCAGGTGACGCAGTGAGTATGGGGGTGTGCCAGTTTGTGGAGCTTTTGGAGGGCCTGAAGGCCCGGGTGAGAAGATTGGAAGCCGACGGAGCTTCGCGGGGAGGTCGGTTGAAGGTAGGGTGATTACGGGCACGGTCCAGTTGTATACGGTTAAGGTGTTTGGGATATCCACGGTTAGTGAAAGCTGAGGAGAGGATACTAAAATACTTACGGAGCAGGTCATCAGAGGTGCAGATGCGGAAGCCCCGGACAGCAAGAGCGTATGGTATGGATTGGAGCTGTTGAAATGGAGATACAGCATACTGTTGGTAGGTTTGGTGTGAACGCCTGTCTCAAGTCAACTGTTCTTGTGCCAGACATCCACATCAAGAAAAGTTGTGTTCCCTCGAGAAGGAACAGGTGAACTTGACGGGAAAGGTGCAGTTGAGGTTTCGCAGAAATGTTTCCTGAGACTCTTGTCCGTGGGTCCAGATCAAGAAAATATCGTCGATATAACGAACCCAGGTGGAAAGCTTGAGAGGTGTGGAGTTGAGGTACTGGGTTTCCTGGCGTCCCATGAAAAGGCTGGCGTAGGATGGGGCCATGCGAATGCCCATGGCTGTGCCTTTGATTTGCAGGAAATTGTGGTTCTCAAAGATGAAGCTGTTCATGGAGAGGACAAACTGGGCTAGCTAAAGCAGAAATGGTGTACTGGGTTTACGAGGACTGGGGAGTGTGTCGAGAAAGTGTTCAAGGGCAGCGAGGCCATGGGTGTGGGGAATGTTGGCATACAGTGATGTCACGTCGACTGTAATTAAGATAATGTCAGGTGGGAGAGGATTAGAGATAGAATGGATTGTGGAGAGGAAGTGGTTGGTATACGTAAGATTAAATTCTGATAAGAAGTAAAGGATTACTTACAGGCTGTTGTTCTATAGGTGAACATATGCACACACTAACACTTGTAAGTACATAAATCTTGAATATTTCGGTGAATTCGCCTTCCTCTTGCTAGGAGATTAACAGACTAACACGTGAGGATAGATTAAAGATAAAAATATATAAGATGGCACAAATGTAGGAAAAAAAGGGATACTTGCATAGCAGGATACGGTGATAGATGTACAAGAACTTCACAAACACAATACAGAGGCGGTAACGTTTCGCAAAAGCGCTTTCACATGGGTAGGAGAGAAAATGGACAGAGCTGACAGGTGCGGGACTTGTGTTAAGGATACGTCATTTTGCCAATATATATAGATATAGCTAAAATACTTCTCTCAAGCTGATGATCATATTACAACAAGTAAAGGTAATTTGAGAAAGCAATTCAACAAACTATACAACAAAAAGCCAAATTTAATGATAAATATTGACCAATTATAATGAAATGAAACTTGTTATTTAAATAACATCTAGCATAATGTGTAATAGACATGTTTTTAAACAATAATAAAACTTTCACAGCACTATCTTAGATGCACAATTTATTATTTTCGCACTTATTAAATGCACATTTTTTACATCACACAATGTTTCGACTATGTCCAGCAGTCATTATCATGTGTGTGATTCACCAGATGTTGAGCCATGTAGCTCGGATGGGTGGGGGGACGAAGATTATATTCTATCTTGGTTGGAAGGCAGAATGGAAGAAGACCATTGGGAAGACGGAGACGTCGTTGGGAGGACAATATTAGAAGAGATCTTCGAGAAGTAGGTGTTCGTGATGAAAACTGGCTAGATGTTGCCCAGGATAGAATCCAATGGCGAACGTTTGTTATTCTGGAGATGAACTTAAAAGTTCCATAAGCCATAGAATTAGTTAGTTAGGCCTAGTTAGTTAATTTATTGCATAAAAGATAAGAAACTCGATTAAAATATACTAATGTAATTTTAACTGAAAAAAAAAAAAAAAACACGAAACGGGAATGTACAAAGCAATAATAGTAATATTAATAAATGAATGTTTTAACCTGCACTCCTGGAACACTTAATGTTACAATGCACCGACATGTAAAAGGAAAGTACACGCCCGTATAGATGTACTACTTACACAATCTGTTTTACATGCAGTACTTCCAATGAGCTTACACAAAATCTTCAAATAAGTTCCTTTAGTGATTTCTTCGTCTACAATGTTGAAAGAATACATCTTGTCTCTCATTTCTTGATTATTTCGGCATATCAAAGCAAAAGCATTGTGACAATCTGAAAAAAAAATATATATATATATATATACTAAACACCTGGCGGATGTAGCCAGTAGGAAAATGGTAAAACATGTTTTCACGAAAGTTTCATTTCTCCTTTCTCAATGCATTAATTGCAACTGAATTCTGAAGTCTCGTACACCATGAACACAGGCGCAACGGACACAAACATTCCAAGCTAAAATAGAAACCCACGCTGATCTCAAGTGCTTTTGTTCCCGAACACTAAGCAAATAATATTTAAAGATTTCTTTGACAAATTCTCTTTTCTTAAGGTATTTTCAGCATACATAATTATAAGAACTAATTTTCAAGAATTTGGTTATAAATAATACTATTTCCGGGTTAAGTTTAAGATGAAATTTGTCCCCCCCCCCCCCCGTTCTGTTTTTTCTTTACATACACAGTATATACAGGGTGTCCGGTGAGGAAGTGCAAATATTTTGGGAGGTGATAGGGGATGTCATTCTAAGTAAAATGTGTATGTGAACATATGGCCTACTCCCCCTGGTTTCTGAGATAGGGGGGTGGGGTACCTTTTCTGCCCATGAAACCTGCTGCGTTCCGGTTATGTGCGTATAGCACATCCTGTAGGTGGTGTTAAGACGAAAATCATAACCCATTGGAAAGGAAATGAAGTAAGCTTTCCGACGGTGGACAGATTATTGCAAGTAAGACCAAATGAGGGAAGTAACAGAGAAAAAAAAAGTAAACATTTCCCTCTTTTTGGACAATCATCGCCTGTTATGGGGTGGAAACACTGTCACTAGGGCAAGTAATGTCAGGACGACTAATCTCCATTGTTTTCTGTATTTTCATGTTCGTGTGTATCTGTACTGATATGTGCATGACACCGTTTTTGTACATTAATTATTCTTTCAATTACAGTATTCCTGTATAGTAGAGTACAGTTATTCTTACAATTATAATAGAGTTACATTATGGCATTTTTCTTCACTTCTGTACATGCCACCAACGTGAATCTTTACCATCATCCGCAGCATAGAGTGTGGTATCCACTCAGTTATTTTGGTTGCCCTAGTGACAATGTTATCAACCCGTAACAGGTGATAATAATCCAAAAAAGAGAATTTTCGAGGGAAATTTTTACTTTCTCCCTCTTTTGGTTTTGCAAGTATCTGTACACTGTAGGAAAGCTTATTTCATTCCCTTTCGAATGAGTTATGATTTGCGTCTTTACACCACTTCCAGGATGTGCTATACGCACTTAACCGGAAAACAGCAGGTTTCATGGGCAGAAAAGGTATTCCCTATCTTTGAAACCAGGAGGGGGGGGGGGAACCTTTTGTGCCCACGAACCTCGGCAAAGAGTGTGGTATTCATTAAGTTATTTTGGTTATTCTAGTGACAGTGTTTTCACCCCGTAACAGGTGATAATTATCCAAAAAAGGGAATTTTCGAGGGACATTTTTATTTTCCCCTCTTTTTACTTCCCTCGTTTGGTCTTACTTGCAATAATCTGTGCACCGTCGGAAAGCTTACTTCATTTCCTTTCCAATGGGTTATGATTTTCGTCTTTACACCACCTACAGGGCGTGCTATACGCACATAACCGGAACGCAGCAGGTTTCATGGGCAGAAAAGGTAACCCCCTATCTCGGAAACCAGGGGGAATAGGCTATATGTTCACATATACTATTTTACTTAGAATAACATCCCCTATTACCTCCCAAAATATTTGCACTTCATCACCGGACACCCTGTATATATATACATACATACATGTATACATTTAAAAGCGAACACCCTTGAGACCCATTCTTTCTATTGTTGTTGAAAAAAGCAAAGTAAAAATTGCTACAGCGACAAGAAAGATGACTGATTTTGTTACTAAGCGACACCTAACAATCATACACTAATCTTGAAGCGAACAGCAATGTGGGCCAAAACAACAGAGGTTTATAAATTATTTTCCTTTACTATGAAACATTTACCACTTTATTTGACACATTACACTACCTCATCGCTGCTAAGGAAAGCAATGCGAGATTCATACATGTTACGGCTCAAGTCCAAAATCGGCTAATCCGGGAATTGGCTGTACTCTTCGTACGCTGACCACGTAAGCTGCCCAAACCAGAAAACGACGTGAGGTTAAATTGTAATTCGCGTTCTGGCCAGTCAAAACATGAATTGACCACACCAGTTTGGCCAGAGGCCGAAGAGTATTATTCACCTGTACTTAACAAAAGTAGAGCGCTCGATTAGTATCTAAATTAAAACATAAGAGCAATCCATTGTCATGAGGA
Organism: Lepisma saccharinum; assembly: GCA_022664845.1. Taxonomy (NCBI): domain Eukaryota; kingdom Metazoa; phylum Arthropoda; class Insecta; order Zygentoma; family Lepismatidae; genus Lepisma; species Lepisma saccharinum. Next base: position 28,347 of record JAGDQP010010768.1, read on the forward strand.
AGAAGATATGTAGTTATATGTAGTTAACCAGCAAATATGTAGTTAAAATTCAGCCACGGGTGACTGGCTATACTTAATTTTATAAGGAAAAAAGATAAACTTTGAAAAAGGAGCACAAAAAATCCATTTAACTTACACCTTCGTGACAAATATAAACAATACCAGAAGACATTAAAGACAGTTATAGAAAAAGCTAAAAATGACTATTACATGAATGTCATGTTGCAAATGGGAACTAACACTAAGGAAAAATGGAACATCATGAAACAGGCAATAAATCTTAAGAAAACAGTAGAAAATAGTGACATTAATGTGGCCAACTCATTACGGATCCACAAAATGTCGCGAATGAATTCAACACATACTTCACGGGTATTGGGGAAGACTTAGCAGCTAAAATAAATATAACGAATGATGATATAGGGCATAGACTGAAAATGAAACAAGCAACATTGTTTCTTAATCCAGCAAGCGAAATTGAAATTGAACATTATAAAAGCATTGCCAAACAAAACAAGTGTTGGGTACGACAATATCAATAATAATACCAGTTTTTAAGGGTGGAAATAACATAGATAAATCTAATTATCGGCCTATATCTTTTCTCCCTATATTAAGCAAAGTGTTTGAAAAAGCTATATGTTCAAGAATGGCGAGTTTCATTGATAAGCACAAGATTATAAAACAAGAACAATATGGATTTCAGAAAAACAAATGTACCCAGCTTGCTGTCAGTAATCTTTCATATTATATATCTGAAGCCCTTGATGAGAGCAAGTACGTAATAGGGGTATTCATAGATCTAAAGAAAGCATTCGATACGGTAAATCATAAGATATTGCTTCAGAAGCTATATAGTTATGGAATACGTGGTATTGCTTACGATCTCTTCAAACGTTATCTGCAAAATCGAAAGCAATACACTTATGTTAATAAGGCGACATCAAACTTAAAAGCAGTAAATTGTGAAATACCACAGGGATCTATCTTAGGACCGCTACTATTTTTGTTATATATTAACGATTTGCCGGAAATTTTAAGTGAATCAAAGTGTCTGTTATTTGCAGATGACACAATTATATTCAAGAAGGGATCCACACTTGATTTAGTGCAAAAGGCAACAATGGTTCAAAATTAATAAATTAACGTTGAATATCGCAAAAACAAAATGTGTATATTTCAGGAACATTCATAAAACAGAAAATATTAAATACTATCCGATTTCTATCAATTCCGAAAACATACTCACAGTTTCAAATACAAAGTATCTAGGTACATGGTTCGATGAACATTTCACATGGGAAAAACACTTCATAGAAATAAGCAAAAAAGCGTCACTACACATTGGTTTACTCTTCAAAATTTCTCGGATATTTCCCGAAAATGTAACTAAGATACAGATGCTTATCAGAATAATGGAAACACCTGAACGAAAGTGCAACTTACCACATTAATATGGTGTCGGGCCACCTTTCGCCTTCAGAACAGCCTTGATGCGACGTGGGATGGAGGCATAGAGGTCGTGAATGGTAGCAAGTGGAATATTACACCATTCCTCGTGCAGGGCATCGGCCAGTTCTGTGAGAGAGGATGGAGGTGGAAATCGTCGCCGGAGTCGTGTTTCCAAGATGGACCACAGATGTTCAATTATGTTGAGATCTGGGGATTGGGCGGGCCAGGGGAGGTGTTGAACTTCATCCCGATGTTCCTCAAACCACGCTGCAACAACTCCAGCTGTGTGAATGGGTGCATTATCATCCTGGAATATGGCGTCATTGTCCGGGAACAACATCCGGACCATAGGATGCAAGTGGTCTCCTAAAATTGCGACATAATCGTTGGCAGTGATGCGTCCGCGAAGTGTGACCACAGGACCCAATGAAAACCATGATATTGCGGCCCACAGCATCACCGTGCCGCCGCCATGTTTCACAGTTGGGCGGAGACACTGCAGATCATACGCTTCTTTGGGCGTTCTCCACACATAAACACGGCCCGTGGTTTGGAATAGGGTGAATGGTGACTCATCCGACCATACCACACGTTTCCAGTCGTCAACGGTCCAAGTTGCATGGTCGCGGCACCATTTGCGGCGTGCTAAAGCGTTCTGGTCCCTGATGAGAGGTTTGGCCCGTGCAACACGACCCCGTAAGTTCATGTCATGTAATTCGCGGCGGACTGTGATTGTCGAAACAGGTTGGGGGAGGTGCTGATTGAGTTCCTCCGTCACTTGCGCCGCAGTGGCACGACGGTTCCGCGTGACAATGCGCTTTAATACCCGGCGTGCCCTGTCACTGATGCTTTTCTTCCGCCCACTGTTCCGCTTCCCCGATGTGGTTTTCCCGTGTGTTGTGTAGGCCGTCATCACCTTCGACACTGTCCCTGGCGACACACCTAACACACTAGCCACTGCCGTCACACTCACTCTACATAACCGCGCACCAACAATTTGCCCTCTTTGAAACTCTGAGAGGTCTCCCATTTTACACTACCTCCGTCTGCTGCAGCCACTGCACACTCCTGTTCCACGACGCCGGACGTAGTATGGAGACCGACCTAACACACCACCACCAGCAGTCCGGCGCTGCAGTCGCCACGACACCACTGCCAACCCATACATCTGACGTGTTGCCAACTACAGGTGTTTCCATTATTCTGATAAGCATCTGTATATTATTATGCTTTTGTACACCCATACCTTTCGTATAGCATTGAATCATGGTATGGGAACATAAGTAAACAATATAAACGAAAATTATTTGCATTGCAAAAGAGAGCAATTAGAATAATCAAAGGTGCAGACTACCTGGCGCATACGCGTCCTCTATTTCAAGAGCTTCAAATAAAGACGCTAGAGAAACTTTATTTATATAAGACTAAGTTGACTAATATACAGGATACTCAATAACAATGTTACTTTATTATCGTCCCGAGTAACAGCTTTAACACATCCTATAAGAACAAGAGCAATAACAAACAATCAGTTAACAATACCTAGACCACGTTTGAACTATGGATTACGAAGGCTCACATTTAGTAGTATTAGTGTTTGGAATTCCTTACCCTCGAACATAAGAACAGCAACAACTTATAAAGCATTCAGAAAACAAGTGAACAACTTTCTACAACAAAACCAAACTGAATTGTAAAAACAGTACATTTTCATGCAATTTTTATATAATTATAATCTTCAGAGATGTTTACATTTAATTATTTAACCAACTTATTTGTAGTTTTTGTATAATCGTTCATATCATTACATTATTATATAACCACTGTATTTTTTTTTTCTTTTCGCCATTTTTGTAAGAAATTAACAATTATTGAGAGGAGGAACCATAAACAGCATTTGCTCGGTTCCACCGAAATTTATGTAATCTGTAAATTCAATACTATTATTAATAAAATGTATCTGTATCTGTAAGAACAGACAATCTTGTTTGTGCATTTTCAGGTTAATCTAAAATAAACCATACTTAATTCTAAGTGCTTACGATTGCTGTCACTGTGTTGCATTTTTTTTTTTATTATTATTTATGTTATGCACATACCTGTGTGTATAACAACACATTCTATAAAAAAAATAATCATGTTATTTTCCTAAACTCAAGAATTAAGATATGAATTTAAAAAAATAAAAATATATGCCACTCAGTAACAAGCAGCATAAAAGGCTGTCAGAACTGAAAGTTTGGTTCCTTTTGCATTAAACTGGAAGTGGGCCAACGAGGTTACGTGTTTTCTCTTGTGTCTAGCTTCAGACACGAAGAAGACTCGTAATGCAATCGAGCGCTCCAGTATGTTACAGTTCAGCGTATTACGAGTTCTCCGACAGACGTGACTGTTAATTCAAAGCAAGCAGTGTTTAATTTTGTGACTGCATTTACAACACTAATCATGTCAAATCGAAGTGACGAGCGTGAAAGGATAAAGTTTATTTTATATGTGCACCTTCAACAGATATGTACATCTCCAGTTAAAGAAGGCATATACAGTTTTTAATATTACAAGATACTGTAATACAAAAATAAATTGAGAGAGAAATAGGAATACAAATCTACAACTGCATATATTTGAGGTAAAGGCATCCGACGCTCAAAAATGACAGATTTTCGGAATTTCAAAAGATCTGCCATTTAAGTCCTCGATGCTACGCCATTCTTTCCATAACAAATTTTACATAATGGTACAAAGAAAAAAAAAAAAAAAAAAAAAAAGAGACAACTATAAAGTAACAACCAACTACATCAAGAAAAAGTTAAGTATAATTCATAAGCAGCTACAAATAAATGTACGAGTGGAAAAAAAGGAACCCAAAGCAGAATACAAAGTTTTGGTTGCTTGCATTTGAGGAAAGGCATTCCAAAGTCTGTTGTTATTTTGTGGGAAAAGTTCAAAACCAGTCTCATGGAGCGTGTAAAGAAGAAAATTAATAATAATCTGTTTTCGAAGAAAAAGTAATCTCAAATGATTGAAAAAGTGAAGGAAGTCAAGAAGCAATAAATAAAAAAAACAGTATTGATAACCGGAGGCTAGAGATTTCATGTAGTAACTGTAAGTAGTCACGAAAAACTTATTGCTCTAAAGCAGTGTACAGTAAGTATTACTTAGTACCGACGATCTTTATGATGTACTACACGATACTCATCTTAACATAGGACACGATGGGCGCACAGGAAAGTAGAAAGAGCTAAATCGTAAGTACAAAAATATTTCAAAAGAGGAAATAATCATCTATATTAATTTATGTAGGCAATGCCAAGAAAACAATACATTCTAACTGTAAGAGTTTATAATCGGTCCGCAAACCGATGATACTTAAAGAGCTCAATTCCATACGTCCGTTGGATCTAATTGATATGCAAAATAAAACAGATTCATTTTGAATTATCAGGATCATCTACCGATAACATAAAGCAAAAGCAATACGTAAAAGAACGCAAGAAAGACTAAGGAAATCCTAAGAAAAAAAGAATAGGAGATGTACTGGAAAAGAAAGAACTGACTCTTAAAAGGGTTAAGCAGCCGCCTTAGATAGACAACAAATGAAAATATTCGGTAACAATCTCGACAGCGAAAGGTAGAAGAGGACCCTTAAGTAAGTACTTTACAATCCGTGCCAACGATAGTTGGGTTGAACAAAAGCTACTACATTCATTTTGAAAAACGAAACGTTGATAATAAAACACCGGCGCCAAAAGAAACGAGTCACCCGTTGCCAGCAGCGATTTCTCCAGGATTTTCTCGTTACAGGTTATTACAATTTTGATGGATGTGTCAGAGAATCTAAGTATTAACACATCTATGAATATCTTAATGTACGGAATTAAAATAAAGTTCAGAATATTTTACGCGAACCTTTTGATCAAGTGTGACCTAAGTTCATAATGTACAGGGATATGTAGAGGTGGTACGTGCGTAAAAGTTGCCGCATTCTATTCCTTTAATATATAAGATAGTAAAGTAAGGCAGAAAGAATTGTATTTCCATCTTACGGTGCAAAGACAGGTGTACATGAGCTGCCCAAACACAAAAGAAAAGTGGCAACCTTTCGCAGAATCGTGTTCACATAATAGAGCTTGTGCTAGAGATAGTGTAGGCCCATTTGTCATGAAATATAATTTCGCGTATATTTCCCTATTTAGTAAAAGCAAAGTCTCGCTTGATGTTGTTAGTACGGTGCAGCCCACTTATAACGACTCGAATATAGCGAATTATTGGATATTGCGAACATGAAATTCCTGTCATCCTGCCTATTTAAAATATGGGAGAAATTACCGTATATTACGAACAATACTTCCCGTCCAGACCGCTTATTGCAAAGTTTTCAGAATGGGTTCATGTTTCGGACGTATTGATTTTCCGCTTCTTCGTGGCTATTATTTACATGTCAAGACGGAAGTACAAAAGGTTGAAGGTCGTGAACACCCCTTTCCCTTTTTTTTGTAACAGGGCGAGTGGAGAAGAGCAGAGGAATAAACTTTATTTTGTTCACAGCTGCAAGCCAAGTATGCAGGCCAATTCCACCCCCACACCCTCTTTGCTTATGGTGATGTATTACTTAGGCTCCGCAAAACTGGTTTTCACAGCTGTTCTCATACATTCCTCATTTGCTTTCGGTCCAAACATTAAAATAGCACTGTCTTTTCAGATGATGGAATTTCACCTTATCTCGCTGTGCAAGCCAGGCATGACTTACCCGACAGCCCACGATACAAATCATACTTAAAGCAATTGATTTTGGACAACATTCTTGACGTGCACTTATTTGGCCTCCAGACAAAACCAAACCAGAAGAAATTCTTTCAACAAAAGCTAAGGACACTTTGTTAGCAGGTGTTATGTCCACAAGTGTCGTAAAAGAAGATCTGAAAATCCTTTTGAAAGTTCTCAAAATAGTAAGAAGAGAAACGGAAAATGTTGCAACTTGGAAATTTCAGGGAACGTTTGATGATTACCTTGGCAGAACTCTTCTATAAGCACACTATCAAGGGTTTTCAACGAGTTAAAACAACCCACAAGGCCGAATCTATTGACCAGAGTGCAACTTCACTGACACAGCATATTGTGCAATGTACATGCATATAAATCTAATCGACAGGTTACCAACACGCAAATACAGGTTTCAAAGACCGCAATGGAACACCAGAAGTGTAGGATTAACTCTAGATGTACATAGAAGCACACGATCCAAAGCAATTATCGAGAAACTGGGCTTACTACATCCCAGTTTACCGTACAAAAAGGTTATGGAAATAGAGACTGCCATCGCAAATGTTGCTCTTGTACGAATGATATACATGGGAGGACTGTATCTTCCACCTTGGTTGGTTCAGAACAATTTTGTTTGGTTTGCACTGGACAACATCGATTTCCCTGAAACTACACATTGTGGAATGAACACTGTGTATCATGGTACTGCAATTGCTGTGTATCAGACAGAAATAGGCAGGTCGTCGCCAGTACCACGTAAGACTGATCGATCATTAGAAACGCGCATTCCATGTGACATTATCGTGTGAAAAACCGGTAGCGACAAAGAAATGTGTCATCGAAATGAATTCCCGTAAGTGTAACACAGAACTAAACAGACAGAAACATATAGCATGGGTTATTGGTTGTTTAGACTTTAAAGAAAATAAGGTAGAAGCAAAACCTAGCTCTTCCTGTTCAGGAACATGGGGAGCATTCGACTCTTTACTCACTTCTTTTTTAACAAACATTGCTCTTGTTCCGCCACTAATACGTTTACCACCAACTACGTATGACACATTGTACACAGGTCTGATGAAAGCTCGTTCTATCACCGCTTACGCCATGCGTTCAGAATCTATATTGTTGTGTCTCTTGATCTTCAATTGTACGATATGGCCATGAAGTTATGGATGGAACGTGAAGATATAAAGAAAAGTTTTCTGTTTCGATCTGGGAAGCTACACATCGTATTCTGGGCACTAGCAGCCTTGGGTCAATATGTGGAAGGCAGTGGCATTGACCAAACTTGGGTTGAAATTGGACTTTACTCCCCTACAACAGTATTACAAATTATCAAGGGAAACATGTATGGGGTATTGGAAGCTCATACAGTTACCTTGCTCGCTTTGTACAGTTTGTACTTCCAGAAATTCCTAAAACATCAACCAGAGGAAGAATCCTTCTTGAAAGAAACTTCAGCTCTTTTGGGAGAAGCATATCAGCAAGGCATTAACAGTGATCCAGATGGAAGGCATAAACTAATGATGCTGTTGCAAACACAGTTGAAATGTTTGGATCTCGAGACATTCTCCCCAATATAAAGACACAACAAATGAGATGCAGTCTTTCATATGGAACTACATGAAGCAATTTGAGACCATTCTCCAATATGTTATTCACTAGACAGCGAGATATATCGCTACATGTGCAGAGTGTAGAGTCACTTGTAAAGTACTTTTTTGCCCATGATCATTTAAACTATGCTCACCTTTTCCCGTTGTACATTTCAACGATGCAAATAACAAAAGGAACACTCGGATGTTTGGGCTGAATTTCAGAAGGGAAACTTTTGTGTCACTAAGGGTTTGGCTGGATTCACATCGATTGGTCCAGATCATGCAATCAAGCAAGAAAATCGTGAACTCCAAGTGATTGGACGAATAGTAGGAATAACCCAGAATGAAAGATCACTAGAAAAGTACTTCTTAATTGCACCTGGATTGGCAAACCTACAGCATGAATTTCAACAAATATACCGTATTGGAGGCAATGAGAAGAGATAGCAGCACTATGAAATCACAGGAGAAAAGCTATCCCGAGTAACACAAAATGCAGTTAAAATCAGTGCAATGTTCCGTGAGCATGGGAACTCTTTTGAATAAGTTAATGACAGTGAGATTTACAACCTTCTTATCAAACTAGTTATGGATAAAGTTGTTGCTAATGATATAATTCAGCGTGATGAGATTGGGCAACAATTGTTTGAGGATTTTGTCCATGGATGCCTGGTAGAAGGAAAACTTTCTATGCGGGAAAAAATGCTAAAAACAAACTGAAAACTTTCAAACATGTCAATGCAGTGACAGAAATCCAATTAAAAGACAAGATAGTGAAAATAAAAGAAGAGTGGGCTACTGCAACGATTTACCATTATATCCAGAAGTCGTCCAGAGCTCGACTTGAAAGAATGCATTGGAACCTATGAGTTTGTTGTGTTACCACGATCCCTATTTGTTTCTGATGGTTCCCTCCTTCTAGCTTACAAGGCTTCAATACTTCTTCAATACATTATAGACGACATGAACGAGGCAACTAAAAGTGACTTATCTGTGAAAGTGTAAAGTACTCCCATAAGAATGCGCACTTTTAAAGCAAGTTTTAATCGCACCATTTGAAGCAAAAATCCATTTTTAGCCTTGTGTGGACAAATGGAATTTTAGTTCTTGTTTTTTCATTTTTATGTCGCTTTAAAATGGTTTTAGGTTTTGCTAATTGATAGCAAATAACTTTTCAATGTTTATCAAGACGAAACACATAATTTGATGTTGTGTTCATGCTTTGATACAGTGCGATAAGGTAAATGCGTATAATAATGAAATATAGTTACTTTCTTGGTGCAAACACATGTAATTAGGATTGATCGTTTGGGTTGCCTTACTCAACAATATAAACAAAGTATCTGTATCAATTTTGTAATTTGGGATTCAAAACATTTGATATAACTACAGTAAGATTGTATGAAAATGATATTAGCAACAACTTACAGAAATCTGTTTCAGTTGCATTTGCACATTAAAGAGCAATGTTTTCATGCGTTAAGCGTATAGTTTATTTGAGATAAGATACCCTGAATTAATGAACTCACAGGCCACTCGCGTAACATTACAAATAGCATTTTACTACTATTTACAGCATTGGGTATCTCATAGAATATATTTTACACTGGCGTTCGAGGTTGGTTCAGCTAATTTGTTGAATAATTCGGGTTATCAAAGTTTGTATAATGGCATCTAAACCAATGTTATTCGCACCTTTCGATTCTAGACGAGACAAGATAGACTTATATCTTGAGAGGTTTGAGTCTCATTGCAAAGTATTTGGCACTGAAGATGCTAAAAGAATAGATGTGCTGATTGCGTCATTAGATAATGATGCATACGAGAGGCTCAAAATTAGTGTGAGTCCTAAAAAATAACTGAGATATCTTGGGAAGTAGTGCAGAGCACGCTAAAAAAGTTATTCATAGTAAGTCTAATTTTCGTACAGACCGTTTTCATTTTCATGAAATGATACAGCAGCTGGGCCAGTCAACTTCTGATTACATAAGAGCATTAAAATTGCAAGCGTCTAAATGTAATTTTGACACATTTTTGGATGAAACTCTGATTGACCAATTAATTTTCGGCACTTCTGATATATCTGTAAGAAAGCGGTTATTAGCAATGGAAAAACTGACTTTTGATATAGCATCAGATTTGGCTTTGCAACACGAAACGATCGAGAGGGATAGTGCACTATTTAATAACCATTTTAAACACATTTACCACCAGGATCAAACCATATATAAGCTAGATGGTAGTCGCACATTGCAGTATCAGAAATCAAATGAGAATAATAGGGAAACCATGGTTGTTAATTGTTCCTTTTGTGGGTATACGCATAAGCAAAAACAATGTTAAGCATTCAACAAGTTTTGTGGTTTCTGCGGTAGAAAAGGGCATTTTAAAGCAGTCTGTTTTCAGTTAAAGAGGGAAAAGGCTAAAGAAAAGCTGACACATCAAATAAAACAATTGAAAGAGAATCATGAGGAACATGACAAAGACCAAGTTGAACAATCTGGTTTTGGCATTAATGATATTTGGGTCAATTATGTCACAACTAATTCGGAGGTTTTAAGATCTGCTCCAAACATGATCCGCTTTATGATACAAGAACAATCACTTAGCGCGATAATTGACACCGGTGCAGAACCGAACTTAGTGGATAAAGCTACCGTTGATAAGTTTAATTGGAAATGGGAATCTTTCGAACAGAATATGTCAATAACTGATATTAGTAACACACAATGTGAGGTAATTGGTAATGTAATTCTTCCATGCATTTATAGGAATGAGCTATTTTACATAGAATGGTGGGTTTCTAACAAACCATTACCGTTATCCATTTTTGGCAGATGCGGTATGGACATCATTTTTCCAAGTTGGAGAAGGTCTTTGCGGTATCAAAAATGCAACTGCTTGAAGAGTAAGAACAACGATACCAACTCATGGAATAGCCAAAGGTCAAGTTTTTCAAGGCAAGAGATTTCAGATGTTAAGTCAGGTACTCATATAATGCGTTTTCCAAAAGATCAAAGTAATTCTCAGGAGGTAAATCACGTAAATAAAATCACTGGTTATTCATGGCAACAAGCTTGGCAAAATATGAATTCGGAAATATATCAATTAAGAAGTATGGTAGAAGATGTCATGAAGTTTGTCAAAGAAAATAAGGCTAGTACGGAACAAAGTAGGCTGAATATCCAGAGATGATCGTTAAGTGAGGACAGTAAAACGAATGAAGTTTTGGTTGAAAATATGGAGCCAATAAGCAATTTGGAAAACAATGTTAGTATAGATGATAATGATGGGAAGATTAAGTCAATAGACCAGAACACGACACCTAACAATATCGAAAAGCAATCTAAAGATATTGATACAGTTTTGACGGAACTTGGGTATGGCAAATTTCTTCAAAAGGAGGAATTGGTTTCAAAGAAAGAAATATGGGACTTGTGGTTGCAACGCGGTTTCATAGATGAAATAGACAAAGATGTTAAAAGGTTGAAACACGCGTTAGCTTGGTTTTGATGGATATTGAGGTTTATAGTAATTCTGTGTTGAACTAATTTTCTTGTTGACGTGGAAATCTTTGAATTTTTTCTGTTGTATTATGGTTTAACATATACGAACTTTGGTTTGTTTTTATTGGTGTATATGAAAGAACAGTATTTCATCTGTTTGGGGTTACGCATGTATGATCGATATTGGACAAACTGTTTATATATATATATTATATTTTCAGCAAGATGGTATATCAAAACTTTTTATCAGATAGATAGTGGATAATTTGGATTTCAGGTAAGAAGCTGTTATGATTGTGGCAGAAATGGTAATTAACTTATAATCTGCTGATTTCGAACATATTATTAGAGATGCATCTTCTAGACATATTTCTAGGTATGAATTCTATTTTTCTGTGTTCTTGTGTTTCAGAGGGAGGGAGTGAATTTGTGAAAGTGTAAAGTACTCCCATAAGAATGCGCACTTTTAAAGCAAGTTTTAATCGTACCATTTGAAGCAAAAATCCATTTTTAGCCTTGTGTGGACAAATGGAATTTTAGTTCTTGTTTTTTCATTTTTATGTCGCTTTAAAATGGTTTTAGGTTTTGCTAATTGATAGCAAATAACTTTTCAATGTTTATCAAGACGAAACACACAATTTGATGTTGTGTTCATGCTTTGATACAGTGCGATAAGGTTAATGCGTATAATAATGAAATATAGTTACTTTCTTGGTGCAAACACATGTAATTAGGATTGATCGTTTGGGTTGCCTTACTCAACAATATAAACAAAGTATCTGTATCAATTTTGTAATTTGGGATTCAAAACATTTGATATAACTACAGTAAGATTGTATGAAAATGATATTAGCAACACCTTATAGAAATCTGTTTCAGTTGCATTTGCACATTGAAGAGCAATGTTTTCATGCGTTAAGCGTATAGTTTATTTGAGATAAGATACCCTGAATTAATGAACTCACAGGCCACTCGCGTAACATTACAAATAGCATTTTACTACTATTTACAGCATTGGGTATCTCATAGAATATATTTTACATTATCGAACGACTACAAAATAGATGCCCCATTGCAAGAAAAAATCTAGAGTATACTGTGGAGACTCCAATTAAATCTCCAGCATACCGAATAATTATAATTGATGGAATGGCTGTGTTCAATTCTGTAACCGAGAATGACAAAATTAAGACATTTTAAAATTTCTCAGAATCATTTCTGGCTATGATTTGTAACATGGTAGCAAACTACGATGATATCAGATCAGTGTTCGACAGGTACTATCTTTCAAGAAAGTAAATTCCACCTGTTGGAGGCGCTGGAATAGAATTTTCCAACTATGAAAAATTTTGCAATGCACATGCACACGTGTAGTGCACATGGAGACTTTCGACTACTTGTACTCAGATTCTTTGATAGATGTGTTTTGTTTGTATATTCTAGAATACTTCTCATACATAGCAATAAAAGATAATATAGGGACAAGACAATCCTATTCGATAATAATAAACAGAAACACACTCAATACGTAAAAATTAACGGGTAAGTGAAATGAGAAAAAAAAAATCACTTCATTTACCATAGTGTAGTGGTTAGCGAGTTAGCTTTCTACGCAGAAGGTTATGAGTTCGAATCCCCGCCCTTCTCTTTAATTTTTTTTAAGCGAACACATTTAGAAAATCACATTTGTTCTCCACTCATAACTAACTATTCTATTTGTAATTGCAGTGAAATATATTTTTAGTTTGAAAATTAACAGCTTTAAACTCGATAATGTTATTCATAATGTTTCGAAGTCTTTAGGAAAATTCAAATTGGTCTTAATGACTTCTATATTACGGTCAATCATGTATTATTTTTTATTTATGAAACATCAATTTAAGGCAGCAGAAAGGAAAAACAACGATAATACACAGTAACCCAGTCTAACCCGTAAGTTGAATGAAATGCAAACGCATTTTACAACGAGGAGACGAAGCACACAACTCGTTCTTTCCCTCGCGTCTCCCAAATCAATTTTGACAATTTCTTACTAGATAGCTCTGTCTTTAGCATACATTTTCACTTGGCCGAACTACAAGAGCAATCTATGTTCGAATTTTTTGAATGGACAGTAGCTTCGAATTATCATTTGTGTACTTCGTTACTGTATCTTTCCTTTTCGCGTTATAATGTTGAATGGTTTTGCATTTTCATTTCATTTCGTGTATTGTATTTTCGTTTCCTGGTGCTAGAGGTAAAAATCAGCAATTTACTTGCCTGCAAATTGACAATATAAGAAACACGAAACTCTCACGTGTCCAACATATTTTTCAAGTTTTCAACAAATCTTGCGTATTAAGCCCGTGAATCAGTTGCGAGATTGCCTGTTAAGAGCAGGTTTATTGGGCGTAAACTACGGAATTGCTTAACTAAGAAGATACTCTTAAACACAACGTGCACATCATTTATAATAGAACATATTTTATTGGAGATGGACGACGCTAAAGCAAGGTAGTAAGAAATATTTATTTCGGCAATGCAAACATAAAAGAAAGATATCATGTAATGAAAAATTAACAGGAAATATTTGTAGGATGATTTATTTCTGAATTTTGATATATTTATTCTTAATTTCGAAAGAAATTGTTTAAAAGAAAGTACAAGTTTATAGTTTTAGGTCTCCTAAACTGCTTTGCATAAAAAACGTGGATTATAGAATTCAAATTTTATTTAAGTCCTTCAGGCAATTTTGGCTCAAGCTATATGTAATTTATAAGAGCATTACAAAGATAGCGCTTGCCTGAGAAATTTGACCAGAATTCTGATTAAGCCTCAGCATACAAATGTTAGCTTTTTCAAATACGAACTGAAAGAATTTTGCAAGTGTTAGAACTAAATAAATTTGTAACAGTAATATTTGCATTTTAGCTTCTTAATAACAATCCACAAAATGAGTTAGAAACTGATGTTAAATTTCAGCAAGGAATCTTTTATATATCTTGAGCGATGGGAAACAAATTACATGTAAACGAAGACAAAACTCCTTATGCACTGTTCATTTACCCTTTGTGTTTGTTCCATGTATATAGAAGTCACATTCTTGAATGACATAGTTATAAATAAATTCATGAAAGTCTAGTATTTTTAACATTGCGTATTAAACACACAGGTTGATTTAAGTGGTTTGGAATCAGCGATTCCGCCATAATTTTCAGTTTGGGTGGGGGTGTAAAGTAAAAATTGGGAGAGTGTAAGTGGAGTTTTGCACGGTTTCTACTGATTTTTGGCCGAGAATTTGAGGAGGTGACACTTCCACGGATAGGGGAGTCTGGCGGAGTGTTCGGAGTCCACGTTAAACTGTAGGTCCCGTCCTTGGGACGTCCTCTCTATCCGATTGAAGACAATGACAACGGCCATCGGTTTACCCTGTCCAGAAACTTTCGGGTCAGCACCTGCTCTCGGGCAGAACACACAATTATATTTATTGTAAATTTGCCGTTTTTGCCTCTTGCTTTACTCCCAGATTATATACCAGGTATATAATTCACAGCCATATTCAATTCACTACTGGATGAGGCTTCTCCCGTAGGAAAGAGTTTATCTGCTGCTTTCGCGCTGACTAGACGTGTTGGGCGAGGAGAACCGAAGATCTCAACTGTAATCGCCACTGTCTTTTATTCAGGACACTCCCTAATTGCATCACAATGCTGGTTGGCCACCGTTCCAGACCCTCTTGCTTTGAAAAAAATCCCTTGGCAGAGTCGGGAATCGAACCCGGGACCCCACGATCAGCAGTCGGAGTGTGTGTATGTGAGTGTGGAAAAATAAGTGTGAGAAAGAATTTTAAAGTATACTTTCTTTTTAAAATTGCAGTCCAGTGATCGATTTATGCAATTTATAGAAGGGAAAGGCGTGCAATCAAACACGTTAGAATGGCGTATTTGGCGCCTTTGGCTAGGGGAGATCCCAACCATTCGCCCTACAAATCGAACACTAAACTGCACTATAATATAAAAAACAGGAAAATTTTATAACACCTAAGGTCTAGGTTGCTCTGATAAAACTTTGGTAAACTTAATTTTTATATGGGCCAGTCTAGTAACGTTGGACTGCGACCCGTCACGATTCGCCTTTAGCTATTAAAATCCACAGCCATGCCGGGACTCGAACCCAGGACCTTCGAGCCGTTGGCCTACCGCCGCAGACAGCTCGGCCGGCTCTAGGTAGCTTTGAATTCAGCTATAATAAAACACGTGACTCTAAAGAAACTTCATTATTCGCCTTTAACATGCTATTAACGATATTTATACAAAGTGAGTCGTAAATTTGGAATTACGCCTGTAGAATTTTACACCATATCAGAGCCCCTATATATATTTTATAAATCGAATTAAGATTGTCTATATCTTTGATAACTGAATAATTTTCTGGAAGTTTTGTATGGTTTTGAAAAACAAGTTTATCTGATTCTTTAAATTTATTTATTTTAAAAGTCTTGGGCTAGAACTGGCGCACATTGGATATTTTTAAAATGAAAATATTTCGGGTTATGGTCATCTTGGTTTTCAGAATTCACCTTTTAAAAATCCTTAACAAATCTAAACGCTGTTTAGAGACTCTAGATAAGAATCCTTACGATTTTTCATATAAAGACGTTTTGGACTATAGCCATGTTGGATAATGTCATTCAAGATTTTATTTTTCATAGTCGAACTCAGGGACCTTTGAAATTTTAGAATATGAAATTTCATGAAATCAAATAATTTAAAATTTGTTTTCTCAATTTTCCGCCATGATGGACTTCCGATACGTAATTTTCAGTTCAGAATCATACTCAGCGACCATAGAAACCCTGAGATACGAAATTTAAAGAAAATTAAATGGGATTTTAAAATTAAAATGCATCATGTTGCTCCCGTCTTAATTTCGGGAATTATCTCTTTTTACTTAAATATAGATTGGAGTTCCTATAAATTAAATTGCTCTAAAATTGGGCAGGTTTCAAAATAGGCACTGTTTCTTCCAGGTATGTTTTCGGGAAAGCTTTATTCCCTTGGGTTTCCAACAGTCCCCCGAAAGAATTAGTTTCAATACTCGTATTACTCATGCGTATACTGAAATACGAATATAATAGCACTTTCTATAAATACTGTTCATGTTAGTTTGAGGTTGACTAAAAGAATACGACACATTCTTAAGTAAAATTATTGTTATTTTATATTTTTAGCACATGGGACTCAATATGCATTATTTATAATTTTCGTAAGACTTGGTTTAACCCCCTTCCACCGAGCAAAATCTTCTGAAAGAAACGTTTATAATGTAATTGAAGGCAAAATATTGATCTTCGTAATTCAATCATTTCAACTTCCGAAACGATTCTAGCGTATTTTAGAATTGACAGATATGAAATTTCACTTCAATCAGATACTTGCAAATTGAAGTTTTGATCTGGCTCCATCTTGCATTTTTGGATAGAAATTTCTTAGCTTCACGCTGGAATCAGAGTTTACGGTGGTTCATTGAATACTGAAATCGTAGAGAAAAGGAAAACCGTTCGCTTGCAGCGCGAAGGGTACGCGGTTCGAGACTTACTCAAGTCAGTATCTTCTATTTACTTTTTCTCTAGTAATGTGCAAATTCTGTTTTACTGTATGCTTTCTACATGTAAATGAATGCTAGTGTTATGTAGCTTTTTGTTTTCTCCTTCATATTCTTCTTTTTTGCTTCATTTATTTAAAAAATAAGCTAATTTATGTGTTGTATCTTTACATCTTTACAGTATGAAAAAGTGAATAAATAAACAGTTGCATAACATTTACAGAGATAATAATAATAAAACATTATTATTATTATTCATGAAGTACAATGCACTTAATTTAAATAAATGAAGCAAAAATGAAGAATACGAATTAAAGATCAAAAACCTACACAGTAGTGGCATAAACCATACTGTAACACAACATTTACTAGAGGAAAAAGGAATATGACAAGGACTCGAACCGCGAACCTTTCGCATGACAAGCGAGCGCTCTTCCATTAATACTCTGCGCCAAGAAGAGTAATTGCAGAACAAGGCGTTTCGGAGAAATCTTTCTCAGAGGTTTCAGACTTTTTCGCTACTAGTGGAGAAACTATGAGCCATCATCATCATCACCTACAATTTACACGTTGCACACAACTTTTGAAGTCCTTTCATAGGAACCCGGTCTCACCCAGAAGCAGTGTGCGAATTAAACTTTGCAGTCAGATACGCAGTCCCATTTTCTAAATGGGGGTTTCTAAATCAAACCAATCATACAAAATCATTCAGATGAAGCTACTTCAAAAACATCACAAAACAAATGGCTTCTTAGCTGCTAGAGAAAGTTCATAATACCCTCGTCACTTCCATGAAAATAGGTTAAACTTCTGCCAAATAAAAATGTTCCGATTTTCTATCTTATCTTGATCGATACTTCTGAGGACAAGAAATTTATCCCTGGCAGGAACGAAAAATAATTTGTCAAGGTAGGAATCTTTTTTGCCAGGGGGAGGGGGAGGATCCCCCCTGCTAATTCGCACACTGCCCAGAAGTAGAAATATAAGATTCGGGTACCTTACTGCTAAGAAACTTAGCACACGTGGGCCGAAAAGCTCTTTATTTAACAGGAAATTTCTCCTGAAGTTCAAACTATTGCTACATTTGTATTAACGTTATGGCTAAACTGCACAAGTAGCAAATAGAAAGCGAAAACAATTTCCAAATTACAGAAAATCATTTTAAAATAAGATCTTAATAGTATCTTTCAAAGAAAATACCTTTTACAATGTGTTCTATATGTTTTAAAAATAATTTGAAAATATCCTGAAATTCATTACTTCACAACATCTTTTAATAAGCATTAGAAAGCAATTTTAATAAAGAAAAAGGTGATTGTGTTGAAATAATTTTGAAAATAATGTTAACAATTATTTTATAGTTTTGTTTTTTAAAAATGTATTATTTGATGCTTTTTTTTAAGTCTTACTTGGCGTTTTGAAAAGAAGTAAACGTTTCTAAAATAATTTGATGTGTCTGTTTTTAACTACTTAGAAACAGTTTGCATTTATTTATTTGTTACTAAAGTATGATAATTACAACGGTAGGTTATATTTCATAGATGAAGTATTTTGTCGGAAAATAATAGCATTGCACTGAAATAATACAAAAAGTCCGATTTGTAAATTTTGCAGTAGTGGACTAGTGGGTCGTATAGCTGCCAAAGATGATTGTTTAAAATTTCAAGTATCTCCTTGTATTTTGCAAAATTCATGACGTTTATATATTAGCGTAATTTTCGGGTTGTAAAGGAAGTCTAAACGAGATTAACGCTTTATAACTATTACAGTTCACCTATGATCTTGACAGGAAGGTAGGCATTATACAAGGTTCAACCGGTGAGATGGCTGATAACAGCTTAGGGAGAGTATTTCTGACAGTGAGACTCACTCGACCATGACGTAACTCGATTACCCATGATCCGTTTCAGTTCAAGTGACGGCTGGTGCATCTTTATGTACACGAATTTACTGAAAGTTCTCAATAACATACAGTTTGGAAAAAGAAGAACAAGGAAACAAGCGGTTTCGATCCCGCGACCTTCAGTGCGGAAAGCCAGCACCTAGACCACTACACTAGAGAGTCATTGCTTTTTCGTTCTACTTTTCGAATAGATCTAGTATTACTTGCTTCCACACACACACACGTTCGAACTGTTCCTTTTCTTATTTATTTCCTTTTTTGATTTTCTATTTTGCCCGGCCTATTATAACACATTCAAAGTCTGTATCGTATGAGAATTCTTTTGCAATATATCTCCTCTTCATTGAAGCCACAGTAACTTGAAATTTAAGCACTAAACATGTGATATGTTTGGCAGCAGCTTAATTTTTCATACGGAGATTAGTTTCCAATATTCTCACCACTGCATGGGATTTACTTTCTTGAAAGATAGTACGTACAATCGTCACTCAAAGAGCAGATGAGGGTAAAGAGAACTACGGCAAAGTGCACGGTTATCCTCCAAAGGACTACTATTAAGTTATATTATATCTCTCTACATCAATTAATCCAACATTAAGAGCCGTAATTCTTTTCAGAGATGACCACCAAAGATCCAATATTTATTACACATACTCAACTCTTACAAGTAGTTGATCTCAATCACATAATCACTATATCGATATGAGATTATTTCAAACGAAACTTCAATATTTATAAACACGTAATTATTCACATCACAAAACAATGATTACTAAAACGTTTAATCTCACTTCAAAACAATTCAATTCAACAATCTGCTTTTCCAAAATCTTTTCAAATATAAAAACATTATTCATTTAACAATAGATCTTAACTATCTATTGTATTCAACGTTGCCATGAACCTCAATTCGTGCAACCTTGCACTTCTTCCCCGCTTACTCCACTTCAATCACAATATATAAAACCCCTAGGTTTCAACTAATCCGCTAAACCTTCTGTTCGACCTTCCATCAAATCTTCATCTGATATCCAATTCAATTGTTCCTGTTTTTGAACCTGTTCCTTAGAAGTTAACCAATCATCTAATTCTCCTTGTTCAACTTTCAAAGTAACTGACTTCTTCCTTTTCTTACTACTTGTTTCGTTTACTGTTCCCTATATCAGAAACTGACTTATCATATTACTCTTCTAATTGAAGCGATCTGGCTTCAGTACCTCATTTTTCGAATCTATTTTACATCCTTGAAACTTTTTTCTTCAATCTTCTCTTTCTCTTCGAACTTATCCTTCACCTCCTGTCTTTGTAATGTAGATTCCTCTGCTTACTTACTTCATTTCCTTATCTATGACTCTTCCACCACACTTGAAACTTCAAAATTTACAGTATTCTCTGAAACCTGTTTATCTGGATCTTTTGTATAATCCTTTGACATTTCATCCCTTTCAATTACAACTTCTGTAACCTTCAAACCATTAGACTTTAAACTTTTTCCCCTCGAATTACTGAAATCACCTACTTGATCTATGAAACTCAAGCTCTTATCCTCTCATATTTCTGCCGAATCCTTCCCATCAACTGTATTCAACAATTGTAACTTATGCCAAAGAGTTTTATATTTGTGTTCTAAATCTTGCATACGTCTTGCTACTTCATACATATTTGACTCTTCCAATTGAGCGCTCTGTCCGGATAACTCAGCAGGTTCATCAACCGAAACTTGTACTGACTGCAATATTGACTCTTCCTGCTTACATACTTGCTTATGCGAGCCTGGAGACAAAATATTGAGCCCTTCTCTACCTATAATTACATAATCAGTATCACCCAGAATTACTACAAACTTCATTCTGTATTTAGACTTCTGACAAGTCTTCAACTCGTCATGATATAAACCATTCCCAATACCTTAACCAAGGTTCCATTAAGCAGTTATAATACATTTATCCGTCCTGGCTCACTCATAACAAAGTTATGTCTACGTACAAAACCCTGTGACATAATATTATTCCTTGATAGTATCTATCATTCCAACTCCTCATGAACGACTCCGAAAATTCTTGTATCCTTGCTTTATTTACCTTACCATTAGACTGACAAACATCAGATCTACTATATAGTAGGGGCGCATATGTCATTCCGTGGCAGGTTTAATGAAGAAATGTTGGCGATAGTTTAACTTGGTCAGAAACACGCTCTAGAACAATAATTTCGATGGTGGCACTTCAGATTCTGATGCAGGCAGGGTTGGAGAAATTTTTTTTTTTTTTGTTTAAACCAGTTTTTTTTGCTTTTGTTTAAACTAGGTGCTTAGCAGGGAGACTAAATGTATACTCTGATAACTGCCATTAATTGTTGTATTTGTTCTACATGCGGACAACAATATTTTAATCTGTACTTATTCAATCACAACTCGAGTAAATATTAATTTTGTACGTAATTGATGATGGATTAACATAGCTTTTCTGTACTTTTATAGTATGAACTTATGTAATTTAATAAACATTATTTTTAAATAGCTAACTTTCACAGTGGGATACACATTCAGCAGCACGCAAATGTGGGACAAAACTGCACAAAGTTTTTAAGTTTTTTTTATACCGTATTGCTTTACTCTTGATTCTTGAGCCAGTATTTCTAAAAATAATAAAGATAAGTCCTAATATCCTTAAAAGGAAAAACCAGCAGCAAATTTATGGCCTTAATGTTCAAAGTTATTTCTTTATTGAAAACTTTAAACAAGAATACTAATTTGGACGCTTTCTCTGTGCCTAATCTATTGTCATAGAGTTATTAGTGTATAGGGACAATATTATTCAAATGTATAATTTCATTGTATAAAAGATATTGTTGAATTGTATAACATGTCTTGAAATAGGTTGGTATGTTTCATTAGGACGCGAACGGAGGAAGAGGTATTTCATTAATATTTAAAGTATTCAAAACAGGATGTAAGGTGCATTCCATTTAATCAGAGAGAAAGAAAAGAATGTTATGCAGGTGTTGAGATGGATACGTAATATCGCTTGGCATTGAGTTAACATCCGTTTACGAAATGCCAAAGCTTCTAAAGATATCTGAGAGCACGTTTCAATATAAAAATAGTTAATAAAAGAATATGGACGCAGGTGTCTTCAAGGATAAATTCAGTAACAAACAGGATGTGATACTCTTCGTTTTTTTTATTCTTTTGGAATTTTCTAATTCGTTAAACTATAAATATAAACAGTTAGTGACTCCAACACTCCCTCTCTGACTAGCATTGAGAGTGATGTTACGAATAGTTCTTAGTTTTACACTAAGTCCGTAATTCAAGAACAGATCACGATACAGTTGAACATTATAAGAAGATTTGATTTTAACAGACTTTTATTCTTCGATTGGACATTTATATTATGGAACATCAGCGCACAGCCTTTTATTATTCTACAGTGACAATGAACAGTATTTAACATCAGTACAAGTTGATTTTGTATCTGGAACAATTGCTATAAAGAACTTAAGGTTTGTATGGAGATAATAGTTTGAAATTCTGTCAATGAAGGCGCTTCAATTAGTCACTCATGGTGCCCTCTTTCGAAATTTGGTAAACTACTTAAGCTTGAGAAGAAGAGCAAAGTTCTTGTCATAGCATTCCTTTCCTAGTCATTTAAAAGACCCTTCCCCCTACCCAACAACCCTCCTCTCTTGCGAGGGAAATCGTCGAGGGAGGGTCGTCTCGAAATATTTATTAGTTTATTACCGTCCTGTTCCTTCACAGTTTGTTTCTTGTGAAGATAGAAAAGCTGAATGTCGTTTTTTTTTCAGGTCCTCAATCTCATACATGTGATGGTCATTTTCAAGGGTAGCCTATCTTCACAAAGACGGTAGCATGCCACAAGCCCACAACCACCAATTGGCAATTTGTGCATTTCAAA
Organism: Lepisma saccharinum; assembly: GCA_022664845.1. Classification (NCBI taxonomy): domain Eukaryota; kingdom Metazoa; phylum Arthropoda; class Insecta; order Zygentoma; family Lepismatidae; genus Lepisma; species Lepisma saccharinum. The sequence goes on from JAGDQP010010768.1 coordinate 51,067, forward strand.
TACCATAGCGAAATAGGTTTTGTTTTGTTCGGAAGGAAAAAAAAGATAAATAATGTGAACCAGAATCAATCTTTTTGCTGAAGGAATATAGAGGGACGTTGATTGAATGAACCTGAAAAATATAGGTTTTATTGGGAAACAATACAGTTTACAGATTTGTTCTTATTTATTCGTAGAACAAAATTTGTCTTTCTTTTCTTCTCTTGGCTTAGGTCTTTTTTGCCGCAGATATACAATTACAAAGAAGCCATCCATAGCTTAGACGTTGGTTCACATTTGGAAACTTGTGGGTTCTCGCCCAGCAGAGCCCTTCCTGAAATTTCTCCTGGTTTCTCTGTCGCATCAGGTAAATGATGGGATGGTAATAAAATATAAAGGTATCCCCTTTGCAATGGGCACGCACTGTGAGTGACACATGGGGTGTGTGGAGGTAGCGCTTCATTTATTCTAGACCTGCGGCACGAGTTGGGGTGGTCAGTCCCACACTCGTCCGTCTTTACCTCCCAAGGTGCCCAGAAATACCAAGGACGCTCTGGTACTGTTTGATAGGAGGCTGAGTGCATCTCAGAGCACCAGGCATGGGAGCACAGTAGAAAAGTCTCCAGCGTCCTGCCCAGGAGTTGAACCCTAACCGCTTGATTCATAGTCTGAGGTACGGCGACTCCAAATGATGGTACCTTGAAAAAGACCATTTTATTTTCATAAGAACAATACCAGGATATAAATAGTAACAGTATATAGGACGAAAAACAGAGCCTTCTTTTCTTCATTTGGTGTCCCCAGCCCTCTTTGCTCTCTCCTACTAGCGGTCCTGGATAGCTTCCAAGAGCCAATTGCATTAATCTACCAAAAATCACAGTAAATTTGACTTTTTACTACCAGACGTGACATATTCGTGGAATCGCTCTAATATGGGTTTAAAAATGTCAACTTTTAAAACCCCAGACGCAATAGTGGTATCTTATCTAGAGTTGGTAATTAAGTCAATTGGTTTATTTATATCATAATGTGCAAAAGCAATAATTATAAAGTTAAACACAAAATAATTCACAGATGTGAATGCGTGACGTTGATTCTGTTTTTATATGCTTATTATATATAATCTAGTATTTTATTAAATAAAAATAAAACTTAACACAACAACCTTTTATGTGGTATATTATACAATTTTGTTGGGCCCATACTTTCAGAGAGTTTGGGGATGAATGTCAGTGTGTAAGTGTCGGTTGCAAAATTGTCAGTGATTGACGGAAAATTTAACATTAAATAATATATAGTACTATGCAAATTGTTTTACCATGAAAACTATGCTTTCCTCTGATGTTGTAATTCTGTATGTTTCTACCTACAATGCACAACTAATAGCATAAATTTTTAGCCTGTAACTTTCTTTCGTATTTTTGCTTCAAAATTATCCTTTACAACTTGTATTAATTCAACATCTGCCAGCGATGGAGGTTTATGGTTCAATCCCAGCGGGCTACTATTCTCACTGAGGTTTTCCCAGGGATTTTCCCCAGTCATACCAGGCAAATGCCGAAATGGTATCTTCAACTTAGCCCTTGGTTGACACCTTCCCGCATCATATCTCCTCCTCTATCGCGGCTTAGATACATAAAGGCCATAAATAAAATTCAATTCAAACGGACGTCTGTTTCGAATACAAATATGTTAACACCGCACAGAATTAGCGATTTTTCAGTGTGTCCATCCGGGAAAAAGCTTTCCCAGCAAAAATGAATAATTTCGTTAAATTGACAACATATCTCTTGACTAAAGTGAGTGAATTTGAATTTATATATGACCTTTAGGCCCCTGAGGTCAGGTTCGAGTAAGGGGAAATATGTTGGAAGTTAATCGGTCAGCACCTACTTAGTAGGTATCATCCCACTATGATTAGAATATGATTAGAATTTTACAATCCTCTTCCTACAAGTAGACCACTAAAAGATCATGCAACGTATGACATTGGTTAATGATTGATAGCAGACTATTTACACTGTGTTTTTTAATCCAGGGGTTCCCAAATTATTAGACCGATATTGATACTTTCGTCGTTGCACCAAGTAATACTACTGAATTTTCAGTGCTAATATTTAAATTTGTATGTATTTATTAAACCAACGAGGCAGAACATTTGTTAGCGTGTTAGTCTTGCAATTAGGAGGTCTCAAGAACGATTCTCGGGAAAACTTTGGTACACTTTATTTTTTATGAGCAATTCTAGTATCATTTGACATCGGCCCGTCACGATTATCCGTCACGTTCTGGTTAAAATCTACAATCACTAACATCCATGCCCCAGCCGAAATTCGAACCCGCGACCTTCGAGTCGCTGGGTTAGTACCCTAACCCACACGGTTACCAGGTTGGCAACGATTCCCGGTGTCGAGCACCATGACTAAGGTTTTTCCTGGTACCCTTAATCACACTAGGCAGATTTTGGGATGCTACCTTGAACAATACAATGGAACAAAGGTTTTAAAAGTATGAACAAAAGTAGTTAAATTATTTCTGTTAAACAACTAAAATCTACATTCTCTGATAAACAATTCTCTTATATCAAGAGGAAATAATAGGCGTATTTTTTTATTTTTTTTAACTTTTGCTCTGAATTTATGTACGAATGGAGTCGCCGTGGTTCAGGCAGTAGCGCGTCTGACCACAAATCTAGCGGCTTGGGTTCAAATCCCGGCCAGGACGGTGTAGGGTTCTCTTCAGACCTCCCATGACTGGCGCTTTGAGGTGTATTAAATTGAGTAGCAGAGTGTTCTTGGAACTCTTTGACACCTTGGGAGGTAAGGCGATCGAGAGTGAAACTGACTGACCACACCACCTCACTTGGTGCTGTAGGTGGAGAACAGTGTTCGATTTGTCGGAACAAAAATATCAGCAAAAATTAGGATTAATAACATGTAGGGTTGCCAGATTTAGTAAATGAAAAACCGGGACATTTCAGACCCATATATATATATATATATATATATATATATATATATAAATCACAGTCATATTCAATCCACTAGTGAGTGGATGAGGCCTCTCCTCGAAGGGAGGAATTGGTCTACTGCTCCCACGCTGACCAGACGGGTTGGGAGAGGAGAGCCGAAGCTCTCACTGTGATCGCCACTTTTTTATTCGCAGCAGCTCCCCAATTGTCCTCACGATGCTGGGTCAACACCGAAATTTTTGAGCCCCCACCGGGAATCGAATCCGGGACCACTCGCACTGAAGTCGAGCGCGCTATCGATATATATATATATATATATATCCCAAGTTCGATTCCCAGCGCTGCCAGGGATTTTTCCAAGGTGGGTGGGCCTGGAATGGTGCCCACCCAGCATCGTGGTGCAATTGGGGAGATGCTATGAATAAAAGGCTGTGGCGATCATAGTGAGAGCAGGCTCTTCTCTCCTAACCCGTCTGGTCAGCGTAGAAGCAGTAGATCAATCTCCTCCCTGCGGGGAGAGGCCTTATCTAGTAGTGGATTGAATATGGCTGTGATTTTTTATTATATATATAGCATATAGTTGATAAGGTTGAGCCTCTAAACCCATGAAGAAATACAGTACTTAGATATAATTGGACATATTTAAAGGAAAGGAAATTATACACGAAATTTCAATACGTAACACCAATTTCTTTTTCATTTCAATAAAGAAAAATGTTTCTTCAGGGATTCTTGACAGTATGACTATCGCCCGACTGAATAAGATCATAATGGTTCGTGACAGTGTGACTATCGCCCGACCACAAACCCAATTTAGA